>JANIJG010009748.1:0-25911 GCA_024611175.1 Megaceryle torquata | reverse complement strand
GTAAAACGTCATTTGATCAGTGGCAATAGTTTTTACATTTTTTGCAAATATATTCATCTATGAAAAAAAAAAAAAAAAAGGACCAGGAAATCTATATTTCCTACACCCTGCAACTGGAGCAGCAGGGACTCAGGGATACTCTTCTCCTTTTGGGGATTTTTGCCCAAGAAAAAGTGCCACTACTAGGAGTTTTGTTGTTTGACCTAATTCTTGCCTCTGAGGTCAAGGTCTTCAGTGGGCTTTGTGTTACATTCACTGTATTTTTTTTTTTTTTATCAAACAGTGATTTCATTTTTCAAGAAGAAATCTGATTAACTTCATAAAAGATTGCCAATTTTTATGAAGCCAAAACTCTTGGCAAACTGTTTAGCTTAAAATCAAGTGAAGTGGGTGATAGTATACAAAGTTCACAGAACAGATAAAAAGTGTCCGTACACATGAATGAGTAGAGGATGCACTATATTTGCAATAGTGTATATTCCCTCTATTGGTATTTACAAAACCAAATAAATACAGAAAAAGTGAACTACAAGAGTTTGTAGAAAGTTTATCTAACATTTGATCACAGGATATTCCTGTCCAAGTCTATAGAACATCTATTTTTTTATCCATTGCATGGATAACAAATGTAAACTTATGAAAACTGCAGCCACATACCAAACAGATGTACTAGTAATGGGAGGACATTCTTCAGATGACTGAAAGCTTAATTTAGTTTTAATACCAAGAGCATTTAAATATCACATATATTTTCCTATTAGTTGTAAGGCATAATGAACTGAAAAATAATGCATCAGCACTGTCTCAACATAATTTTTAAAGAGCTGTTCAACAGCTTCTGTATAAACTTTGGTTCAGAATCTGTCCAGCCTTACTTGTTAAAAAGAATGCACAATGTATGTATTACTTGAAAATGTGACAGTACATATGTAATTAATGCCCATGTTTTATTTATGGATTATGTATAGTGCTAATTTTTGTCAGCTGCTTAAAGTTTCTTGCTCCACTCATAAAACAGGGTGATGCTGATTAAAATCTTTTAGGCTGCCTTCTTAAAACATCTGACAATACAACAGAAATAACTTTAAATTTGTAAGTGTAAAGCTAATTCACATTTCCACAATGACAATCAAATACAATTAATACTGTTTCTTACCTACAAGCAGAAAATATATTTTGCACTGCAAGTCCCAAAAGAAGTTGGCTAAAGGGATCCATGAAAGCATCCTGTCCTCAACAAATCCCACCTTCTTCTCAGTGCTAAACCAGGGCTTGGACCTGCAGCTGCTGGTTTATTTGCTAGGGAAATCAGCAATGAGTTAACAGGCCCTATGCTGTCCCCTGCCTTATGTGATTTGAATATGTGTATACAAAGAACAAAGGGAGTGGAGCACCTGTTAGATGAGCACCCATCTTCATTGCCTTTGACTTAATCGCAACCCTTCCCCAGCGGTCACAGCAAATGTGACACAGAATGTAATAAATGAGGCGCAGAATACAAAGTGCATTCAATTAATAAAAATGAGTGCACCCAATGTACAGGTTTATAGTTAGTAACTGTAACTTTAGTTACAAGTTTTATGAAAAATACTGAGCTGCTAGATGGTTCTGCTTATTTCAAAGCAGTATTCAGAAGAATTTTTTTTTAGATCTTTTGCAGTGACAGCGTTTCCTTTTCCGTTATAAAAAATATTAAGAGCAAGAGCCCCGCTTAAACTATTTTCTAGCACTTATGAGCCCATAACTTTTCTGTATTGTTTTCCTTAACACGAGCATAACTTGCTGTTCATTTTGCTCCCCTTCTCTAAGCAGCATGTAATGTGAAGTGTCTATCAGGCGTCTTCTAACAAAGAATCCTGGAGCTATAGGGGACAGCTCACTACAGTTGTTGAGATAGCTGCTGACTACTGTTCATTCTCCATTAACTTATGTCGGTTTAATTAATGTATGGTTTGGATTTTGTCCCAGGCTGTCACTCACTATACAAATCTAACCAGCAGCAAACCAGGCAACCTCCCACAGTTGCATGTGCAGTAACACTTTGCAACAGCAAGTATTTGCATCCAAAGGGATGGTTTATCCATAGAGAAATACACTATACACCTTCACTATACACAGACTATTATGGATTAACAAATATTAGGTCTAGACTGTATCTTGCCTTGTGCAGAAAGCACTGGTAGCAAGGAATTGCCTCCTCTTGCTGCAAGGGTCCTGCAAGGTGCTAAAGCCCCCACCAAAAGGGCTCAACACTCAATTTTCACTTAAGGAAGGTGAAAATATCCAGATCCTTCCAGAATTCTTAGCAGCTCTGTACATCAAATGTAAGAAGCAGGCAGTTTACTTCAGATCAACAAAAATGTCAGTACAGTGGTCCCACCATAAATAACGTTACCACCTGACATGAGCCAGACGAAGAGGGCATTTTGTGTATTCTCACAGACTTCCCAGGTGCACTGTCCTGCCTCTCCTGAACATTGCTGTTTAAAACCTGCTTAATCCACTTAACTGTAGGCTAGATGCATCAAATTGCAACCTTTTAGAAAACCTGAGTTAGAAATATTATCTACTGGTTTGAGCTGGTAGTAAAATATTGGTCATGGGTTCCACCTAATTTATAACTGAAATGAATGGGAGCTTTCACAAGCTGGTATAAAGTTTGTGCTGGTGTTTTAAATACCCTATGTGGGCATTTAAAAAAAGAGAACAGATTTAGCCAAATTATTTTTCAGGAGTGTCACCCTGTTTCCAGCATTTAGATATGCTCTTAATGTCATTAATACGCTGCAGTTTTTTACACTGAATAACTTACACAAAGCGGATGCTAAGAAGTAATTTTTTTTTTCTATAGAGTTCTAGCTTGTGCTGGTTGCTAAATGGCATTTGGATGTAATCAACCCTCTCTTTTTTTTTTTTATTATAAAAGGAATTGTGTTAAAGCAACTTTATTTGCAACAGTAACATTCTGAATACTTCAAGTACTTCTGCAAACTTTAGTTAATTACTAACAATGAACTTTGTTACGTGCTAAAAGCATTAAGAGGCTTTTCACAGAAGTAACTGGATTATATTCCCAGTGGTAGTTAGAAGTAATAAATCCCCACTAAAAAATGCAGGGAGGGGACCACTGGTCCTGACCTCTCTTTGTCAGTACGTTGATTCAGAGAGCAGCATGCCAGCTTTTTACCTGTTATACCTTGCAATGAGTTATTGGCCAGCTGGGGAGCTAAATAATAACAAAGTTAGGAAACTTGCTGAGCTGACCTATGCGTAGTCTCCAGTAATTCCCAAAGAAAATACAACCTTTTCTACGGGTCTTACTATGCTGCAGTGGATGTGTTGGTAGCCTTACTGTTTAGTATCATCTCCAGTTAAGCAAAAGATGATAGGATTTTTTTTTTTAATTGATATAAAGCAGACTTTTACAGTTATCAGCTTTTTATAGTTGATACATACAACCAAAGCATAGACACACAAGCCTGTTTTGGTGATGCAAAACTGCATCATGTGTGAACAGCCCGACGCGCTTGTGAGTAACACTCGAAATAACCCAATGCAAACAGACAGCGGTCATTATGCAAATTTCCCAGCTAGTCCGGCTTTTAGACAGAGCCTCGTTTTGTCTTCTCAGACAACTGCTGCCAGTGCCCAAACAAGCAAACCTCAATGTTAAAAACTCTATACAATAAACATCCTGCAAAGCCCAGAGAAACCTGCTAGGCCACCAGCACTAGCTGAGGCCTTCGTGGATATAAACGTAAAGAAGTGGCCAAGGCAGAGCCCGGGTTTTGGCGATATGTTTTCCGCAGGGCTTTCAAAGAGCAGGTTGCGAAACTACGAGCTCCTTCCACCGCTCCCGAGGGATGCCGGAGGGGTGCCAGAGCCGCAGTCCCGACAGACAGAGCCCTTCGTTCGCTGAGGCCTAGTTCTGTCTCCACGGGGCGGAGGCGCTTCCCGCAGCCACCGTAGCGGCTGGTTCCCGGCTCCCCACTCCCCGCGAACGGCCGCTGGCCCGCCCAGCTCAGCTCCGCTCCGCCTCACCGGGGCCCCGGCACGATCGCCCCCGTGCCCCACAGAGAGGAGCAGACTGAGACTACCGGCGCCAGCCAGGGACGCCGCGGCGGAAGAGGCCGTCCCCACCCACTCCCTTCTCGGGTGCCCGCCCTCCCGGCCGTGCTGACGGGGCTTGTAGTTGGGCGCTGCCGCCGAAGGACTACCGGTCCCAGGGAGCAGCGGGCGGGCCTTGTCAGGTGGCGTCCAACATGGCTTCGCTGTTCCTGTGCGGGCCGGAGTCCGCGGCCGCGCGGGGCTACTGAGCGCTTTCGGGGCGGTGGCAGGGGCAGTGGCAGCGGCAGTGGCAGCGCCATCATGCAGAAAATCAAGTCGCTAATGACCCGTCAGGTGAGAGGCTCGGGTCGGGAGGGTAGCGGGATCCGTATCTCTATTCGGGGGCACCATGCCTGGGCCCACGGTGAGGGGGTGGGGCGGCGGAGGGCCGGGGCACCCTGGTGGGCCTCCAGGGCGCAGACATCGCCCTCGGTCCTCTTGTGGAGTGGGAAGTCTTGGTGCTTTTGATACACAGGCATCTAGCTTTGTTTCTCTTTAAATCGCGCAATGGAAGCATGCGGAGGTGCCAGCAAGTAGCTGGTGCAATAACAGACAAACTTGGATGACATGACTGGTCTGTGTCAGGTTCCTTTCTTCACGAATAATTTTGGAGCACTGGGCCGTGATACTGTAACATGGCTTTGTCTGGTGACAATCACTTCTGATTAGATGGGAGGGAAGGCACTGGAGGTGCTAGGGAAGTATTTGGATAGGCACATATTGAATGTGTACTAGAGTACTGAATGTGTTTCTGTTAGCCTGCTTCTTTGTACCGGTTGTCTCTAGGGTTATGTAGATCCAGTCCAGGTTTGGATCTGTATTTCTCAGGTTGTGAGCCTTTATAAGGGAGTGTGCTAGAAAAGCATTCAAGTCATTCATGTATATGAAATATCTCTAGAATGAAACCTATTTATCTGTGTGTTTAAATTTGAGAACTTAAAAAAACCCACTTGAGTCACCTACTGCATCAGATATACTACTTAGTTGTAGAAAATGATATGAAAATCATGAACTGAACTTTGTATTTTTTTCTAAACCATGTCCTCAGAGTTGGGATGCTTATGCAGGAGACAGGGCTTAAAAATGGAAACAGGCAAGGAAGCTGAATTTTCAAAATAGTGTTCTGCTCCCCTTCACTATAGGGGTAAACAATCAGTTTTCAGCTTCACTAGGAGAAGTTGTGGAAAGCCTGCCCAGAGTGGAAATACTGTGGTCTGAAAATGATGCAACTCTCAGCCTTTGAGAAGGATTAAGTTCCATCTAGCATTTAATAAACTTTTTACTACTTCTGAAGATAAGCTGGTAGTACTGCAGATTTTTGAGAGGATGTGTGGAAGATTTCATGTGAAGTATGAGAAACTGCAGAAGTTGCTTTGATTGTTCCTTACATTGACTTTCCAGAACATAGAGGTGAGTCACGTTTGGTGGTGGTAACTGGAAGGGGAAGATGTTTTGAAATGATGTTCAAGGAAATCTGAGAATCAAAACCAAAATGAAGAAGTTTTGCATCCTAGTAAGATGAAGCAATTGTAAAATGTAGTTACCACAAAAGTGCTGAACTTGCAAAACACTTTATCAGTTTCGAAGAATAAATACAAAGTTTTCTTATCATAAACTCACATAGTATTTGTACAGGTCCTTTTGTTTTAAAGAAAGTGCAGGTACCTCAGGCCTGAAAGGGGCTTGGGTACAGTATTGTTAGCATCAACCACAAGACTAGGAGGGAAGTCAGCCTGAAACTCATGGCTCACGTGAATGCCCTGAAGTCTTAAGGGAAGCTGGAGTCAGAACCATATCTGAAACGTGATTGTTTAGATTCACCTCTGCCTGGGGAGCTGTCAGAAAGTGTGCTCAGCAGTGTGTTCTGTGGAATTGCTTCATCAAATGGTGAACATGTTGGATATTCAGCAAACCCACACTCATCTGGTTAATTGATGCTTCTTGTACAAAGCTTCAGTCTACTAGAGCATATTCTATATATGTGGCTATATGTGTTTTAAAGAGTAATCATTATATAAAGCAGCTAGTGTGCATTATGTATCTTTCTGTTTAAGGAAAGTGTAAGGAAAGCTTAAGTATATTATATTAATATTAAGCAAAAATAATAAAATTTGCTACAGAGTAGGTGGCACTTAACTTGAATTTGACTGTTTCCATTAAACCATTAAGTTAGTGGAATGAAGTATGTTGCCTTTTTTGGACACATTTTAAAATTTTAAAGAATTCCTGAATGTTGTTTGTGGACTATACTGAAAATGTACATATTGCAGCATAAAGCTAGAAATGTGTAAACGTTTGAAGAGCATAATTTGTACACCAGTGGTCTTGCTTAAATGTTTATTGAGTAAGCTCTTAGCCTTTCAGCCTCATGTCAGTGTAATTTACTGACAGACTTGTAGGTAAATATTCAACACCAGCTAAGGCTTTTACAGTTTGGAAGATACTAAAGTAATCAATCTAAACTGACTCTTAACATTTTTTTAAAGGGTCTAAGAAGTCCTCAGGAGAGTGTCCATGACCTCAGTCCTATTGAAAGCTTTCGGATTCCTAGTAAGGTATGATATACACAGCCCATCCACTCACACCCCCTTCATTTATAGTTTTCCATTTTATAGTTAGATGACAGTTTGTTGCTTGTTTTTGGTTTGTTGTGGCTTGTTTGGTTTTTTTTTTAACACCAGGATTGCCGTTGTTCTTTTTGACAGTTTTAATTCTTGGTGAAAATATTATAAAATATTTTTAAGAAAGAATTAAGAGTTGTGAGGCAGAACAGTTCACCAGCTCAGAATGAACTTGCATTAAAATTTCTTTCTTGTAACTTTTGGGTTTTTTGTTTGTTTGTGTTTTTTGTTTTTTTTTTTTTTTTTAACTTGGAAAGTAGATGCTATATGCATAGTCTATATAGTTCTAGTCTTGATACTTAGACTTTACAGAGTTATGGTGCCCTAAGTATATTTTGTAGTTTCATGGTTTTAATCTTCTGCATACATAAATACCTTTGTGTTCTACTTTAAATGTTATAAAAATAATAATAATAATAGTTTTTTGCCCGTTTTTTGGGTCTTGCTACTTAAATGATGTCAGCTCACTCTCATGTCACAAAACTTGCTGAATAATGTGGGTGTGAGGGAACAATTGTCACAATATTTGACTGCTCCTTAAACCTTATTGATTGGAGTGGATGATTCATAAGACTTGCTGTGGATGTTGTTTCTTCTTTTCTCCTACTTTAAACCTTGCCTTTAATACAATGAGATAATATAAGTTACTGACTTGAACTTGGCTGCCTTATTTTACAATAGTTTAAAACAAACCAAACTAACCTTCCCCTTGTGTTTCTTTGTCTGACTTTTTAAGTACTGTATAATGTTTCGCTTGCGCTCAGGCAGACCAGAAAAATCATCATTACTGTATATTTAAAAACTCAAGTAACAGTCTCTGAACTGGTACATAACACTGTTAATAGTAGGCAATATATTGATTTCAAAGAGTGAAAGTATTCAGTTGGACCATTGTTGAAAGATCTCTCTCATCTCTGTGACTTAGGTTTCAAAACTGCAGATTCCTGCCACCCTCTGAGTATCCATTTTCAAACTTTTTTTGCCAAGTTGACTATCCATGTAAAAGTATATTTAGGGTATCTTGGCTGGATTCCAATTCTTTAATAGATAGGTATTATATATCTGGTAGGCCTGCACCTTCTATCAGTAGCAATGGGAAGTAAATACCTGTCAATAATTTCTATTTTTTTCATACATTTACATCAAATATGCAATGTGAGAACATTATCTATAACTGTTCTTCAAACAGATTCTCATTATAGTTATGAATTCTATGCCTGAAAAGACAAGATTGCATTAACACTTGTCACTTGATTACTTTTTTAAAGCAGATAAAATAAGAGTATTTTTCTTGTCTGTGCCACAGAATAAGACTTATATTTTTCAGCCTTCTATTTTTTTTTGTGTTATTTTTTTTTTTGTTTTTTTTTTTTTTTTTTTTTTTTGTTGTTGTTGTTGTTGTGTTTTGTTGTTGTTGTTGTGGTTGTGTGTTTTTTTTGTTTGTTTGTTTGGTTGTTTTTTTTTTCCCAAAGTGCTTTAGGTGATTAGTTGTCAAATGTCTAGTTGCTTACATTAACTTTTTCCTTCTCAACAAGCTGTATTGAGTGAAACTCTTATAAAAAGTTGTGTGACTGTGTGGTTAAATGAAAACTTTAGAGAACAAGAATCTTGAGTAAAATTCATGTGTTTTGATCACATTAATTCTTGGCTATGATCCAAAGCCATTTGTCACAGTAACTTCCAGTCCTTTTCTCTTGGAGGAAGGATTTATATCATCATGTCTCCTTAACTTTGCTAAAATCTTTTTATGTAGGATTTTACTTTTCAAATAATGAGACATCAGATGAGGCACTGTAATGTCTCCTGTCACTATGAGAATGGATTCAGATACCCTTTCTTGAAAAGAGGAGGTTTGTGCGTGTGTGGGGATATTGTCTGTGTTTGTGGTATGAGAACTATCAGGAAGATTACGTTTCAGTGCTTCAACAGAAGTTGGAAGTTATTGAGATTTTGGATACTGAAGCTATATTCAATGCCATGGCAACATTACTGATGTCACAAATCAGAATGATGTTACAGGATCAAGCAGCTTTGCTGCACATAAGCTAATGTCCCTCATCTGTTATTAAAAATTGATCATTAAGCTCGATAAAGAGAATTCCCTTTTGAATGGAAAAGTAAAGACTGAAGAAACACAGATTTGGCAAGGCAATGAAGTAGAAGGGTAACCATGCTGCTGCAGGATGCTATTCAAAAGTGTGTGTTGCTCTCTGCTGCCATATTTTAATAACTTTTTATCTTGAATAACAAGATATGTCTCAAGCTTACCAGCCAAATGTAGTTATGATGCTGCACTTTCATCATCACACTTCTACAATCAAAGCAGTATCTCCAGATTGATTTAGGGGAAGTGTTAATGAAAGTTTCAAAAGCTGAGTTAAAGCTAGGGAGAGATATAAGGAATGAAAGGCTGCAGAGCCAGCATGAATCACTGGAAAAAAGCACAAACCATTAATAGATAATGCTAACTCTTAAGAACAACATCATGTTTGTTGAAATGGAGGACTGTCACACTAGTCTGGAGGTCAAATGGGAAATATGGTGCCCAGGAAGAAGAATTTGTTCATGTTGTGTCCCCTGAGGGGAAAAGCAGCAAAATTCATTTGGGTATTCATTCGCTGAGTGATAGCTTGCTGGCAAGCATGTTAAAGTAATGACTGTGGTCCTATTTTTTTTTTTAATTTTTAAACAATGACATTATTTGGTACCTGAATATATTACTGGATATTTCCAAGTAAATGCACTCAGATTAACCAGTACTCTAGTAAGTTCTGCAACTATCTTTAGAAATTTCAATTTACTTCTGTTAATATGAAGGCAAATGACCAGTAAACTTGTTTTACTTTCTGTTGTAATGCAGACTCGTACCATCGACTTGGTCACATCAAGGAATAAATGTATGATAGTTTAAGTCTGTGATACAGTCTGTAAATAAGGCAAATCTGAACTGCAGGGCCAGATTTCTAGAAAAGAAGGATGTCTGCAGAGGGATTTCCGATCTTTTTTGATTGAGATACCTTACTCCATCTGTGTACCCTGATTGCCCCGGGGAACTGCAATTCTTATTTGAACCATTCTGTTATTGTCAGCTTTGTTATTTCCCAAGCTGATAATGGTTTTGTTTAGTAGATTCTGTCATAAAAAGGTGAGATAGGAATTTTGTACACTTGAATTCGAGTGAGTGGGGGGTTAATAACAAATTGTTTTTGAATTAGATTATGTCTAGCTTGATGATAATCAGCTCATACACAATATACAAATATTAGTTGACTGTAGCTTATGGTGGTAAACAACACTGAAAGTTTATTTTAAAATGTTTTTCTTATAGATATGGAAGTGTGGCTTCCTTAGCCTTTGTGGGTTTCTATTTCCTCAGCGGTAGCAGACTGCATTTTAGGAGTGCATTAAGTGGTGCTGTGACTAATCTCTGTTCTATGGGTCAGGCTTTGTTCTCTCCATGAGGAGAATTGTTTTCACAGTTTAATGTTTGTTTTGGTAATGTAAAGGCTTTTTAATAAGTACTTTGTATACATTACCAAAGAAGGAAAGATGAAAAGAAGGTTCTGGGTATTTCATGTGAAAGATAAGAGTCCCAGAAGCTTCCCCATGGGATTGACTTCCCTAGCTGTCAATTAGCTGGGGTACCAGGGAAAAAAAAAAAAAAAAAAGTCTTTTGAGATTAGTCTATAGATGTAGTTATACATACATTATGAAACATATATCATTCTATCTTTTTATATAGATAAAATTAAATAATTGTGTTTGTATATAAAAATACTTCTATATGTATATAGGTGGTAGGATGTTGCAATGTACCTGCTGATTGAATCTGTTGAGCAGGGCCCTCATCATTTAGGATTAGTTTTTAACATAGGCATTATCCACTCTCAGAATGGAGGCATATAAATAGTGTGTTCATTGCGGTGTTTTCAGCTCAGGACAACAAGAGGAAGGCTCAGCCCAAAGGAGTACAGCACAGACTTGGCCGCTGGTACTGTGTAGAGGTGCATATGCTATTGCTGACCTTCAGCTTCTAATATGATTAGAAAGTTTTTAGATTTTATTTTTTTTTCCTCCTTTGAGTAGTATCAGTTAACTTTTTTCAGTGTCTCTGCTTCTGAAGTCTTTTGGCTGATAGAGACTGGAATGCAAGTGTTTGTTTCAACTCCCTACCAGTAATGCTTCAATTGACAAAGCAGTATTAGTTTTGGTGTTACAGGCAGTGTAGAACACAAGGAGAGTGGGAGTGTGATGCTCTTGGGAAATAGCTGGGTAAGTCATCCAAAACTTGCTGAACTGCATTTCAGATGAGTCTGCAATAAAATGACTCTTCTGAAATATATTTCAGGGGGTTGCCATGGGCTTCTAGGCCTGCAAACTTCTATTTCCACAGAACAGCAAGGCAAAAGAGATGTGAGAAGTGTGTGGATGCAAAAAACGTGTTTTATTTAGCAATGGCTTCTTCAAGTATGCAAATCTATCAGGCAAATATAATTTTCTTGGGTTTGTGTTTTGGTTTGTTTTTTTTTTTTCCCCCTCTCAGAAAATGTCTTTCACTGATCTATTTAGGGGGCATTAGGAAAAAAGAGACCTGCTGCTTAGGGTTGCAGTAATCATAATGTGAAAGGAAGTATATTTGACAGGATAAAATTATTCTATGAAAGCATGATCTAAACTATTGGCAAAAAAATAAAATAAAATTACACATTTGTCAGCATAAGTCATTCAAGTTTTATGTAGGAGGTGTAGTCTCTCACTGAACAAAACTTCAGAAAAATGATTAGCCCATGAAACAGCATCTTAGATGGATGTATTAGACCATTACTGCTTGGAGAGTTCTGCTGGTGAATATGTGTATTAACCTGGGTGGGTGGATTGAAGGGAATATTGTGGCGTCTACCTTGCCAGTGTGCTGCTCTTCCTGATATCCTGTGTATCTAATTGATTCAATATAGCAGTGGTGAAGTTCTCTGCATGGTTATTGTCATATGATTCCCTCTCTCCCAATTTTTTATACGTTTTTCTATTCAGAATAGCACTTGGAATTGTTAAAATTTATATAAAATTTATATCTAAGTGGCAATAGGAAAATTTTGAGGTGTAAAAGTGCCTTGAGGGATTTAATAGAGATTCTTTTTCTACCTCTGTGATGTGTGTATGAGCTCCACAGTGCTAAATATGGCCTTCTCTAAGGGCCATTAATTGTGGGCTTTGTATATATATATAGTAAAATGTTTTGTATCTCTAATTGAAAGGATGATGGAGATTGAATATCAGCAAATAAAGTTTAGTCAAGGATGTTTGCTTTCTTCAGCACTGAGTAAACAGACTGGCCTTGAGTATGGTAGTTGTTTGAAACTGGTGGAGCATGATGGACTGGAAGTTGCAGTTTATCATGGCATAAAGTCTGGTGGCAGATAGTATAATTTATATGGGCATGTCAGTTAATCAGGAGAGTTGTTCTTACTAGACTGCTTTTCCAGAAAGAATGAACGAGACAAAGAAAAACCCTGTCCATTTAATAAATATTTTCCTAGGTAGTGTTTTGGTAGGAACCACTGAGATGAAAAATCTTTCTGAGATAAGAAACTTCATTCTCATCCCTCATAACCTGCCCTCCTTTCTTCTGTTTCTCATGCTCTTAGTAAAGCTGAAATGTGAGATGGAAGGGTGTGACTGCCAGGTGAATGGTGGCTGGAGCTGAAGGGACAGGTTGGCCTTTGTGGAGTTCTGTCTGTCTCTTAGGTGCTGGTAAGGTGCCGCAGGCTCTTCCCGGCCACCTTCTGTTGCATGCAGTGATAAATTTGGTAAGAGATAAATCTCCTTGCATTCTAGCCAGTCCTCAGAGATTAGAGGGGTTAGAGGCAGCTGGCCTTATCTCTTACTAGATATGCAGATTTAAATGTTTGTGGCTATAAGTCCAACACCAGATGGACGAACAGCCTATTTGATGCAGGTCCAGTTGCTTTCAAAAGAAGCAATCAGATGCACGAATAGCGCGATATGCCATAACTATAGGTCTGACACCAAATAACAGCCAGTCTGCTGTGGGCCCGGCTGCATTTATAAGAAGCAGTCTGATGCACAAATAGTACAGTTCATTTCACTTGCAACATGCAGAGATTCTTTGACAGTGATAAATGCACTGAACTGCAGAATCACTATATATAGCTCTAAAACACACAATTGTATTCACAATTGGCATCTCCTGGGGAAAATCACTCAGTGTAGCCGAGGCTGCAAATCTTACACAGAGGCATCCCTTCTGGGGAGGGCAAGCAGAACAAACTCCTCCATCTGTCCCTATGACTTGGTGTCTAATTTCTTGTCCTACAAATTAGGTCCAAAATAGGCATAATATTTATACCTTCTTCACTACTATTGAGCAAAGTGTGGGGTTGGGACTGTGGTCAAGCTAGTGGTAAGCCTTAGCAGTGGCACAAAACATTTATGACTAACTTGGTAACTTCTGCAAGAAGCAGATACCTGCTGTGATAAGCATGAGAATGGGATAAGCATTCTTTGCTGCATTCCTCACTCCTCCTTGGTGCCCTGAGAACAAGGGCCACTGGATCTTCACCCAGCCTCCATGTCTATCCTAGTCACCAGATGTTTTATCAGCAGTGTTGAGCTTTGCAGTTTCAGCTGTTTTGTGCTTCCAACAAAGAAGCATCAGAGAAGAGCCATGGAAGAGAATGCGTGTCAGTCCAACACTTTCCTGCAGATTTATCATGTCCATACCAATTGGGCCATGTAGCTAACCCAGCCTCTGCCTTCGGCTGAGCAAGACGCTGTTGGGGCATCATGGACGTGCGCTCAGTAAGAGCAGGACTGGGCCCAGTCGGAAGAGTTTGTCTAGAAAGAATAGCAGCCTTTTGCCTTGTTATTTATTGTTGTTGTATTGTTATTTATGTGTATTATTTCTCTATTTCTCTCGTGTGTGCTGGGTGTACTCTTTTTGTCTATGCCTTCTGTCACACAGCCTCCCAGCGTGTGCGGTTTAAGGCTGGGTCGGGGGGTAGGTTGCTTCATTCACCCCGAGATGCGGGGCGGGTTTCTCCACCTCACTGCACGCCCGCCGTCCGCCGCCGGGAAGCGCTGACGTTATCGTCTGCATCGGGCGTTTCCAGACCGTCCCCCTGCGGTGATCTGAGGCTCTTGGGGCCTCACGGGAGAGGAAGAAGGTGGCTCCTCAATGGCTGTTCTCTCGCTTACCCTCCGCCCCTCTCGGCTCGAAGCCGCCCTCCAGTTGCGGCTTCGCCCGAGCTCCAGCAGGTGGCGCCCGAGCACCGCCCGGCGGCGGCCGCGGGACCGGCCTGACGGGGACCCGCGCCTCTCACCAGGGAGTTCCCGGTGGGAAAGGGGCACGAAATCCAGTGAAAATCCGCATTTCTCTGCTTTTTGCATTTGCACCATAAATATATTGATGAAGAAGTGTTAGAAGTGTTTCACTGTTCCCTATGTGCTTTGAAAAGTTTTAAATATCTTGCTGTTTGTAATGGGAAGAACAAGGTGCAGTTACAGGTCTTTCTGTTGTTTGCCATTGCTGCTTGTGCTGATGTTGTGAATGGCTTTTGAAAAATACTTGTCTTGGTAAAACATTGTTCTTGCTAGGATGTGATATTACATAGTGGAAATCCTTTTTTTGTTTTGTGAAGGAGGAACTCAGAGAACTACGTGAAGAACCAACTGATCCTCAAGCTCAGCAAGAAATAATTAACAGCATTGAAGAAGTTTATTTTTCCAATGATTCCTTTGATATTGTAAAGTATGAGTTAGAGGTAAGCTGTCCTCTTAAAAGACAGTAATGTAATAAAAAATGAGGGTCAAAGTATGCTTGTTTCAATGAGTGTTTCTTGCTTTGTTTCTTGTATCTTACATTAATACGCAACTGTACCCTTCTGCCTCATCTTGTGGTTGTGTGAAGCTTCTAGCATGTAGTATTGATATGGAGTCTCTTCTTTTAACATGGTAGAATTAATATCAGTTGTGCTAACAGGCACTTCATAATTTAAACTAGAGTGAAAGAGCCAAAACAGTTGGAGGAAAACCAAATCCATTCTATATTTTGGGTATTTTTTTAGCAAACCAATTGAGAATAATTTCAGTGATTAGGGGGATATGTGTACACATATATATCTTAAAAAAAACCAAAAGTAACTTTGAGGAATTACGGTAATATGTGATATAATTATGGTAATACATTGTTTATCTTAATCCTGATTTATATATATATCCATCATTTGAAATCATGGATTAATTCTGCAGATTACTTTGCAGAAACAATGAGAATGCTTCCTTAATGGAATTGATTGGTTAGTTAATGCTACATGTGCATTTAACATCCTTTAATTTCTCACTGAATTGAATTTGTTGTTTACATGCAGAGGCTTCCTCCAGTACTTAGTCTTCAAGAACTGGAAGAGTACAGAGACAAATTAAAACAACAGCAAGCTGCTGTAAGTATTTTCCTCTGTATCTGTATAGAATCTGTTGTGTTGTCTATAAGTCTCGTCAGAAATGTAACTGAAAAAGTTTTGATTTCCTAAACACATTCGATATTAAGTATTTTTTCTTTTAATAATATGTTGTGTGCTTTTATAGTGGAAAATCTTATCAGTAAATCATAGAGTCATATGAAATTGTGGAAGTAAATCTTGGTGGTAAGTATTGTAACAGGGAGTAAATGTGCTATTTCCTTAGAAACTTGATTTTCTGAATGTTCAGCTTTTCATATGTATTGCAAGGAAAGTACTGTTCAACACAGTGCAGAATAGTGTGGTGGTATTTCCTTTTTTAAGGATTTCTGTCAACATAAAATGTTTCAAAAACTCTTCCCTTAGAGTTGCTATTTTCTCTTATTTTTCATTTGCCAATTTATTAATCATCCACAAGAGTTTCTGGTTAATACTGGAACAGAGTTATTACCTAATAAAAGAAATTAAATGTAACAATGAATAATAACTATAATTTATGGAGGGAGAATCAGAGTTGAAGCTTCTGAAAGGTACTTGTTACATTTCAGGTTTTTTTACTTTTTATTCATACATTAATGATTGATTCATTGTCCTTCTTAAAGATGAATAATATAGTACAGGAAATAAATGTGTTAATTGTGGCATTTGGAGAGTATCTGCAATTAAAATAACTGTAATAATCCTAATTCATGTCTTTAAATGAATTAAATGTACAGGAGAATATTGGATTGTTAACAATACACAGAGAACAAATTTCTTCTGCCCAAGACTGCTTTTCCCAGATAAACCTGAAATGTTGTAAAGTATTAGTGAGAAATTGGGCAAATGAATATTCCATGTTTCTCACCAAGAGGTGTAAGGAAGGAAGTTTCAAGTGGGTGGTGTGTTTTGTGTTTGTGCTGATACTTTGGGGTATATTTGAAGTTTGAGTGGATGCCTGTTGGTGACCAAGTTTTACAAGGAAATACACTTAGGACTGAGAGACAAATTGCTGGATTATCCTAATACCTGTTACCAGTGTCTTGGTCATTCTGCCTGCATGATAGGCATCAGTGGCATCTAGGGGAGTAGTTTCAGTGCACAGCTGCTTGTGCAACTTGTGAACTGAAAGTGCATGCAGCTAATGAATAATAGGGCTGAGAACTAAGTATGATGTTTCTAGTAAATATGGCCCAGATGGGTCTTTCTTTTAGAAAGCAAACAAACAAAAACTCTCAAAGCCAAAACTTTTGACAAGAAGTGTGTCTTGTTCTAACCCACCATCCCTTTCAGTCAGGATTGGGCCTGCTTTGTTTCTTTCTTAATCTAGTCTGAATGGGATTCTGCTATAGGAAGGAAATATTCCTTTTTTTTGTTTTCCCCCTTGGGCTTATGCCAAGTTGCTACAATTTCTTGTATGGTGCATACAATGTGCTTGTGTCATGTTTCCAAGTGGAGTGTGAGAGACTGTTACAAGTTTTCTTCTCTTGCTCAAAATTGTCCATTTATTTTGTGATAAATCATTTCGATTACTGTCTGTCTTAAGGGGCATTACAGGCCTTCATGGAAGGCAGTACTGCAGAATGTTGTATGTTCTGTCCTAAAAGTATTTAGATCCTGACTGTGAATAGATTATTAGAGAGAGGACAGATCCCACAATACCTCTGCTTTTGAAAAAGAATAAATACTGCCTTTTTCACTTCTCTGCCTATATCTATAGATGGTATAGGAATTCAAAATAGTGTTTCAGAGATAATTCCAACTTCTGAATTTCTCTACCACAAAGCACTCATTTGGGTGTGAATTATAGGTAATAAAGTTTTGAACTTCCACTTCTCACTGACTGTTACCATCTGCTTCTGCACAGTTCATCGTGGTCATGCCTTTGCTTTCAGGGTCACTACAGACTCTATTTTCTGTAATTTTCCTATTACAGTTTTCCATTCCGTTGGATGGATTCCAACTCACTCAAGACTTCTTTAATATATGTGTCATGACAACTTTAATTTGTCTAATCATCTTGCAACAGACCATTTGAATTACGAGGCTTTATAGTTGCATGTCTGTCTGACCTCATTTTAATTAGTAGACTAATACCCTAAGCTGTCTCTTTTTTTCTTCAGAAAAGGAAATATTTTTTCTAATTTAATTAGGAGAGAGAAAATTGTTTTGTCTCCTCAAAGAACATTGCTTTTTGCAAGCATTGATAACTGCTATCACATTCATTGCTAGTAAATAAAATTTCAAAAGTTAAGAATCAGTCTAAGTGTATGGAAGATGCCAAAAGGTTTGGGACAATTTGGAAATGAATGGAAATAACCTGGAATAATATTGCTCATCTGAAAAAAAAGGAAAGAGAATAGATTCAAGGTCAAAAAAGTGGTATTATTAAGTTCAGGGAAAGGAGAAAAACAAAAAATTTACTGTGGCAGATACTTCATAGTGTTGAGGTTCTTAGTCAAGGGTAACTGAGAATTTGCAAAACAAAAGAAAGCAGTGTGAAAACTGAAAATTAAACTCTTTTATTCATGTGTACTGCTTGATGAATCCTTTTAGCAGCGAAGAATCAAACGGTTAGATTTGTACTAGGGCAATGCATGACTAGCAGGTATATCCCTGTCATAATGTTTTTACAGGTACAGGACTCCTTGGAAGAACAGGCTGGAAAAGGAAGGTGAAAATTTCACAGCATATAGACTGTGCAGTGAACAAAACATCTTTAGAGCCCCAAGGTTGTGTAGGTTTGTGTAGCATTTGGCCTGATAACATCCTTTCCTGGCCCCACCTTGCACTAGAGTGGTTCTTTTGATGTCCTGCAGAAGAAGGTTATATTATTTACAGAACAACTTAGAGGTTTTAAAATAATTTTGTGTTTCTGGCTGTTTTTTGATATAAAAGGAGGAAAGCATAGCTAGGTACATGCCCCTTGTCCAGATTACCAGCTGATGGTATCAGAGTACTTTGAAGAACATCAAGAGTGCAGGTGCTTTTCCAGAGGATGGGAACTGACCTGGTGGAGCTGCTGTAAAATTGTTACAGGAATGCTGATTGAAAGTCCCAACTTCATGCTATGTTTGACCTAGCAGTCAAATATATAAAAACCTACTTGTCTCTCTTTCCCAATAGTGCATTGTGGGCTTGGCTGATTGTCATAGCCAGTTTTATTTTATTTTCATTTTTGGTATTATTGTTCCCCAAGAAGAATATAGAAATACCAATAATTTCTTTGTCATGTTTGAACTGCTTCTTCTTAAGTATTTCATCTCTGCTGAATACCAACAAAACACATTATTATACTCAAACTTGCATTTATGTGACTGTTAGTGTTGAATTTTTTTTTGTTAATAAGCCTGTGTGTTTGTGCACAAGAAACTGATCAAGGTACAATGCCCATTTTTAAATTCAGTACAGACAGCAGCTCTCAGTAGCATTCCACTTACTTTTAGTTCAGAACAATGGAGAAACTGTTAAAATATGCATGTCCTGTGTGCTAAAGAAAGGTTATAATGTGCACAGGGTGAATATTTATTTTTACATGGATTTTATTTAATTCAGTATCAGTCTGAAATGTGGGTGTCCTTATGGCTTTCTTAGATCTCCATGGTAGGTAGCTGGCTTAAATTTGTACTCTAGCAGTAACACAAGGAGAATGTAAGCACTGTCCCATATTATTTCTGTTTTCTATTCTGGCATGTTCCTTTACAAGCACAGAGGTAAGGGATTCATTTAAAAATGCTCACTAATTCCTAGATGGACCCAAACATTTTTCTTCTCTCGTTACTAAAGAAATTTGATTGCTGCTTTTTTTTTTTTTAAACCTTGTTGTGGCATATTTATTAATACATTTGAGAACTACAGAACTAAACAGTACAGAATCACAACCTTGTTGTAGAACTTCAGTATAGGCATGTCTTACTTAATCGAGATTACTAAATATCACATGCAATATTCTTCTTTTCCAGGTATCTAAGAAAGTTGCAGACTTGATTCTTGAAAAACAGCCTGCATATGTTCAGGTAAGATAACTAACAGTCACTTACTAAGAGCAAACCACTCCATTTTGTGCTGTTATAATGCTGCACTTGTTTCATTTGGGATTAAACCCAGTTATTTGTTATCAGAGATGCTGGTGCCTGGTTGGAACTAGCTGTCTATGTATGCTAAACCTGTATATGCAGAGTGTAAAGACCCAAGGGCATATTGAGCTGCAGGCCCTTAGGGTGGTAAAGGCTTATGAGCATTTTAAGTAGACTTTCTGAAAACATCACTTCACAGGCTTGACTAATACCTGTAATGGACTTGAACAGGAGCTTCTTTAATGCCTATGTTTAGTAATGTTTTCAGATCTTTTTCCATAAGAGGAAATAGCAGTGGCCTTTCTTAAGAGCACTTAACCAGAAATTTGCCACTAATCTCAGGCAGTCATGAGAAGAGAGCATCTTAAGAGAAGGCTGAGCTGGAAATAGAGCCTGAACATGTTAAAGATCTCCAAGAGCCAAACAAAGCAGAATTACTTCAGCTGCTTGCAATAGAATATTGACACAGCCTCTCTTTGTGCTCTTAAAACATAACTGGAGCAGCTGTTGTAAGGATACTCTAAAGAGAAGGTCTTCTTTACTACACATTTATTTTTAATAATGCCACTATACATTTGATCATCTTTGCCTGATTTTATCTGGTCTTTCCAGGAAATGACAGTGAGAATTCTGCAAAGTGAAAACTTGGGATTGTTATCAAAATGGTCTGAGAGTTATCCTGTGGTGGATAATTCTGTGTGTTTACAGCATCTCATGTAAGCATTGTCATACCAGTGATTATGGCAATTCTCATTTTGATAAGAAGCTGGAGAGAGTGTGGGAAGGCAATGATGGCTACATTTGGCAGTGGAAGTCTCTTTCATGTTTTTTATTTCTTTGTCCTTCTCATCTTTCTCCTGCCTCATTAGTCTTCTTTCTGCTATTTTCCTTTCTTCCTTGCCTCCTGCTTCTCAACTGATACCCTGTTGCTGCAGGCTAGGGTTTTACTGCCTGGTTGTTAACCCATGGTAGATGGCATGGGGCTGGAATTATTTTACCCTTTCATCCGGAGGGCACAGCTCCCTCTTCTTTTGACTTGCACTCCTGGCCCACACATCCTGCCTTGGTGACCTTTCGAGGTTCCCATCTATGCTCTGGCATTTTGCTAGGTAGAAGGAGGAGTGCTGCTGTTTAAAGAAAAATGTGGGGGTGAGCATTGCTTCCATCATCTCCTGTAATAGCCAGCGGAAGAAAAAAGCTGTAAGGGTCCTATTATTTCAGTTTTCGTATAAGGAGTCAGGTTATTGCAGAAGGAGGCTGGATAAGTGCTACAGTGGTTGAATCTTCATGAGACAGTCTATAGAGGGGCAGAAATGGTAATTGCATGGTATCAAATCCTTCTGGTATAGTTTTGCTGTTTTGCATGTTTGGAATTGATGTTGTTGAGCGAGTGCTGCTTTTTCTGAATCCAGCAGCTTCATTTTGAACTGCCCCCTCTTGGTGCATAACAGTACTGTGGAGAATGTATTTCTTGCATTTTGCTGTGTAATGTTAATATTCTTATCCCAGTAACATCTTATTGAGGTGCATGTGTTCTATGCCAAGAAGTTCTTTCAGATGTTCTGAAGGGACGGTTAAAAATCTATTGTGACAGTAAGAATCTTTTAACAACATTTCTTGTACATGTATTTGCCTGATTAAGTCAATAATCTTTCAGTGTTACTTATAGGTACAGGCTTGCACAGTTATTCTTGTCAGTAGCCTTACTTATCAGTGATTTCTGGTAGGCATCATAGACTCCCTTTCTCACTGACTCATGAAATGAAGCTCCTAATGTGCTGTGGGTGCTTTGTAATGCCAGCTTCACTGCAGTGTCCAATTACAGTAACAGGTCATTAGAAGAAGCAAAAATGCTTTTTCTCCTGGACACATTGTTTCCACTGTGCAGAGAAAAGTTTGGGGCAGTCATGATTTGCACCCCATTCCTAGCATGAAGTACTGATGTAACTGGCTCTACGATGGGCTGAGAGAAGCATGGCACAGACATAAGGTAAGGGATTTAGTTTTCCCTCCTCCTTAGAAGGAAAAGTGTGCTTTAGGAACAGTCTATGAGTGGAAGATTGTCTTTGAGAAGGCAAAAGATGTATTCAGCCCTAAATGTTGGACAGAAGACTCCCTCTCTGGGGACTATTAGGCTGCATTCTCTCTCTGTGCTTTGCCATCCAGTTCCCTCCAAAGGAGAGAGTTTATAGCATCTTTGCAAGAGGCAAGACTGGAACAGAGTTGCTCCTCATTGTGGTTCCTCATGAAAAGGGGAATTATGACCTTTTGAATAGCTCTGGCAAGTATGTTTTTAGTGAGAAGTAGGTACCGAAGGAAGTAATCTTTGTATTTGGTTTCTTAAGATACTAGGCATATCAGCAGCTAAGCTGTCATGTTTCAAGAAGCATCATTGGTAACATAAAGGAGGAACTGGTTTTGGTGAAAGATGCAGCTCAGTGATTTGTCAGAATTGCTTGTATCCTTGGAAACTGATGAGGATCTCATCTTAAACTGAACTAAGCTTTAGACTTGGTTTTGCTTGTCATATATTTAGAATTAGATTAGTATTCAAAGTGAAAGTCTCACTTCTCCCCATGGAAAGCACTTGATGAAATGATGAGCAGTAAATAGATTTTTTTTTTTTTTCTGTAGTATGCACTTTTCTGCAGTGCTGTTTATAACAGGAAATCCTAATAGGTATATTAGCCAAAAAACAAAACAAAAAATTAAAGGAGTTGAGCTTATGGTAGGCACCTTGTGCAGTCAAAATCAAGGTAAATTCAGGTCACTTGTGCTGAAGATTTTCAGCTGAAATTCAACAGGATACAATTAATGTTCATTATGAAGTGACATTAAATTGGTAGAACAGAAGTGCTTCTAAACAAGAAATACTGTGTGAAAAAAAAATATTTTTTATATACATATTATTTTTAATTTATTTTCTTCCTTTCTGGCATATCAATGCAAATGAAGTCCTGTGTTTCTGCCCCTGAAAGTTTGATCATTCTGTTTGGTGCATTAATGGTATGGAGATTCTTAGGCTAAATGTCCAGCATATAAATATATAGGGTCCCACTGCAATGGAAATGGATTTCAAGTGTCTTTCTTCAAAACATAATTGTATTTTAAAATAAAGTTTATATTAGTTTTACATTCCAGTGCTTAGCATATATATAATGATGTAGCAAATAATACATAAAGTAACACTACAGAGTCATCATAACATCTCAAGAGAAACTTAGAGATCACTGGTGTTTGCCAGAGTGTAGCATGACTTTTACCTTGTATGTTTATTTAACCTGTTGTCTCTTTGTAGGAACTTGAACGTGTTACATCGTTGCAAGCTGGCCTTCAGTTAGCAGCTGTTATTTGCACAAATGGAAGAAGGTATCTTGCTTAAATAAGAAAGGAGGAAAAAGTATTTATGAAGAAATCTGTAAACTCAGGAAGTTTGCTTGCTGCTGATATTTCCTATTTCCATTTGCTGAATGGAATTAGCACTAGTAGTTAGATACTGAAAGAAGTACCAGCTGCTTTCTTTCCTGCAGTTCTCAATTTTTAATTGGGAGATCTCTTTAAAACAGCAACCTTTTGAGATACGCCACTAATCCCCAGACAAGTTCTGCAGAAGTGAAAATGTAGCTTCTCTGTAGCCTTTTGGTATCATCCTAATTTCTGCATTTCTTTAACTATGCTGATAATCTGATTTTCTAGCATATATTTTGATGGACACATTAGAATTTATTAGAAATAAGTTTATTTTGCATAACATAATTTTTAACTTTTGCAGACACCTGAATATAGCAAAGGAAGGCTTCACACAAACTAGTCTGGGGCTCCTTGCAAATCAAAGGAAACGACAGTTGCTTATTGGACTGCTAAAGTCCCTGAGAACAATAAAAACACTGGTATGTACAGCTGTTTTTTGTTCAATGGGAAAATATTTTTTCTTAATTTCTTTGTATTTATAACTAGTTGTTTTTTTCTTTTTTTTGTTGTTGTTTTATTTTTAGCAAAGAACTGATGTGCGTTTGAGTGAGATGTTGGAGGTAAGTCCCTGCTAGACTATTATAATATGAAGCTATTCTAAGTCTGCTTTAGTCAGTTGTCTTAATTTTGTCCTTCTTTTCTGCCTCTGGCTAAAAGGCTATGGGTGTGTGTCTGTGGTGAGATTTATTTATTTTTTTTAATCCTTTTTTGTCATTACTTTGAGAAATACTTCATATCAAATTAGATGACTCCTGTGCCAGGAGGGAAGTATTTTCTGTCGAGGACTCAATCCTGCCTTTAGATCTGGGCACTGAGGCTTGAGGTAGAGTGCTGTGGAGTCTTTGCTCCCCTCTTTACCCTTAGCTTATAGTTCTTTTCTGGCTTTAGCATGATATTTGGAAGAAAAAAGGTGAGGTTTGCATTATTGTTTGTACGCTGTGTCTGAATAAAGTATTTCTACTGGTGTATTGCTGCACAAATATATATATGGGTTCTCTACTTATTACTTTATTTCTGAGTGTAGTAGATTCTCTCCTTATTTATTGGGTTGGCTTTTAATAGTCATTAACATTGCAGCACGCTGGCCATGACACTGAAAGTTGTGCCTAAAAATGCAGTAGATACTGCACAGAGCAAAAATAACATCTTGTCTTAAGGTGATTAATTGGATGAATGACAGCTTCAGGACTTTATTGTCAAATATATTTTAATCTTGTAGTGTAACAATTTTGACTTGCTAGTTTGCCAAATATTTGCACCTGAAATGAACGATGCTATGATAATCCCTACTTAATAAATTTTCAAATTGAGTCTTAATATTTTTAACTCCTAAGGTTCTTTGCATTTAATTCCATCTTGGGTAATACACCTTGTCTCAGCACACTTTCTTTTTCCTTACCAAGCAAGAATGTATTAAATTGCAGGTTGCATAAGCGTTGCCTTCTGCTCAGTAGAGCCTGTATAATGATCAGCTTTTCATTTCTGAAATGAGGTCTTCAATCTCTGCTGGTAGGAGTTGTCTTGAAACAGAGGTGTGTATGTTGGATTCACATACAGACCATAATCATAATTTGCCAGCAATTTTTAAATGTTAAGGGTTGGAACTGCCCTTTCTGTCTGAGTGCAGTTTTAGAGCTGTGCTCAGTGTCTGCTTCCAATAAAGTACCCCAGATATTGGCTGATTTATTGTCTTTACTCCCAGAAGTTAGTAGCTTGTAACATGTCTGGGAGCTATTAGGAGCCATTCACAGGGGAGCATTTGCAAAAAGACCAGATGTAAAGCTATAATGGCTTCAAGAGGTGAGTTGCATCTGGACTATATTAGTAATGTATGTTGTGCAAGCCAGCTTTCTGATTTGAGCTCTGTTAAACTTAATGGAGCAAGGACCAGGTTTCCGATGAAGAAAGATACAAGAGCTGTAAATGCAGCAATCACTTTAGACCAATGTACTGTTCTGTTTCTGTCTAATGGATAATGTATGTGGGCCTTTTTGTGTTTTTAGCTAAACTTGATCTGCATTAGAATGCTGCTGTTAAAGCCAATTTCATTTCAGAAACTCCTTTATCATAATAGCCAAATATAAATTGCTCTTGCATTTTTACTCTACAATCAATGACTGAAATTCCAGTAACAGCTTTGCATTTGAGCTCTCTGAAGCACATACTATAACGGATGTAATTATGACAAAAAAGGGAAGCTCTTAGCTATTAGATAGGGTTTTCCTTCCTCCAAGAGCCTTTCTGGTCTCGTATCTAATAGAATACCAAAGCAACAGTCATACCCAAGGCACTGCCCGTGTTCTGTTGGCAAGATCCTGGGGTTTTACATTTTTGTGTTTATGCTTTTGTTCTGTTTTTATCCTGGCATTTTCATGTACTGACTGATCTGTCTACCTATTGGATATTCTTCTTGTAAATTAGGACAGTATTTTTGTATTTTTTTTCTAAAGCATGTCCTTTTTTGTCTGGGGCCTTATGTGAGCCAATTGTCTTTAAATTAATTTCTAATTAGCCATAGCATATGTCAAACTAAATAGTGTCTATTTGGGCATAATGTTGGAGTGTGACCCCTGTCTCTTTTTAGGTTTGTAAACTATGGTAACAGCCTCCCAGTGCCTGAACTTACCTCTGTCCTTGCTCATGAATAGATTAGATTGTATTAACAAAGGTTTGAAAGTTAACTGGGAAGATGTTAGTTCTGTTTTTATTAAAACTTTCTGATATGTTTTGTATGAATGCCTATGGAAACACAACAGCAAATTGTTTGCATAAGGTAATGTAATGCAGAGTGTTCTCAGATGTTGCTGGCATTCTCTGTTTCTGATTCTAAACTCCTTGCACATTAAGTTCTGCAGCAGACCCTCACTCCTTTCATTTAACTTTACTGTGTAGACCTCAGAGGCAAAATAATTTTGTTCTTACTGTTTATACATAAGCAGTCAAGTAAAAATGGGTGTTGCAGTGTTTGCTTCAGAAGCCAAATTGTATTGTATTGTACTTTATCCGAAGGAAGAGGACTATCCAGGAGCTATTCAGCTGTGCTTGGAATGCCAGAAAGCTGCCAGCACTTTCAAACACTACAGTTGTATAAGGTAAGGTGACATTGTGGAGATTTCAGCTTCTGTATTTATTTATTTTTTAATTTTTTTTTTTTAAATGGGATAAACAATTGATCATTAT
>JANIJG010009746.1:13003-23070 GCA_024611175.1 Megaceryle torquata | reverse complement strand
ACCTAAGGACTTTTTTCCCTCTCATGCCCCATTGTATACTATCCTTGTGGGAACCCCAGTGATTAATTAAAAGGAAACCTCCTTTTACAAACCCCCCCCCCCCCCATATTTCTAGCAGCCTTTAATCCACCTTGGTGGGTAAGAAAAAAGAAGAGCCTATGAGCTCAGCCTGTTCACCACTGACAAGTGTAAGATTCTGAGGCACAAAGTTTTGATAGTGTGCAGATGGCTAATAATTGCTCATTGAGGCATTTTTTTCTTCCTTCTAAACTTCCCATCAAATACAAGTACCATTTACTCCTCATCAGAACTGTACTACTCTTGTGGGTTCCAGATTCCCAGTCCAATGTATTTCAGGTGCTTAAGTGAAATCATCTGGGAGATGAGAACCTGAAAAGGTTTGAGCAATGGGCCTAATAGTTACCTGTATATTATCAAGTTTTGATCTTTCCAGAACATGAAGCCAAGAGTCATATAAATTATAGAATGCAAAATCTGGCAGGTTTTTTTCCCATTATCTTTTTAAAATGCTACACTTAATGAAGCAATGCACATCCAGTTTGAGGCATACATAAGCTTTTGGATGGCCAGACAGGAGTCCTAATTCTACAGTTTGCCCAGGACATAAGGAATCACAGCAAAGCATTGATGTTTTCAGGCAAATTGCTAACGAGTGTGTTTTGGTGTACAGAAAGGTCACATGACTTCGTGCTGCAGTAATTAAATGTTACCAGGCAAAATCTGAAAGGACACTATATTTTTTGTAAGCCAAAACAGTTTGTAGTGTTTGATGCCAGCACAGATTATTCAGGTTTGAATGTTGACTAAAGGATTAAGAAATACAACCCATGTGAAACTGGTTATGCACTGGTGAAAAGGACTAAGCATTTACTACGGAAGGCACAGAACAATTTCTACAGGTTTCCCACTGTACCTCCAACCCTCTTTGCCCGCTTACTTTCCCTTCCCAGGGCATTTTACTACAGCTGCATCCTGCCCTTTACAAATTGACCTTCTTTCATGGAATTTAGACCCATGGATAGAAATTGCAAGTCATACTGGTTTGCAGCAGCTCTGTGCTATATGCCAAAGAGGAAAAACAGTATCAGAGCACCACGCTCATGTTTGCTTGTAGCCGAGGGAAAGATTTGAACTGAGGTTTGCAGAAGGGAAAAGCATAATCTTTTTTGTTGCTACAATTTACAGTATGTTTCAAAATTTTTCATGGCTTAAAGCCCACGGCTTAAAGCCCACAGCTTAAAACCTGGTGTTGAATTTGTGTTTCCTTTGAAAAGAAAAAAAACCCCACTGTGCTTGTGCATGTATGAAAGAATGTAAAGCATAGTACAAACTACGGGTGTTCTATGTAGGCAGGTAGAAATAAACTGTTCACTTACTGTTTTCTGAGGTTTTCTGACATACTGAGGTACGCCTTTTATGAAAAACTGTTCCCTATTTCTAAATGAACTCTGCAAGAATTCTTGTTTGGTAGCTCAGGGCAGAAATGAAGGTGGAGGAACACCTGCTATTTGCAAATTATTATACATTTGATCATGTAGAGTTAACCTTGACCTGCAGAGCTGCACTGCTAGGTCAGTAAGGCCTTCTCTGAAAGTCTGGCTGCACATTTCCTTGATCACAAACAGGCACTCCTGAGCCTGCCTGGAGGAATGGATAGAAGCGACTGCTTCAAACAGCAAGACCGGTGCCCTGCATGTTAGGTTGCATGTTAGGAGGCACATTACCCAAAAAGTGCCCAAGAAGCAAGGCACAGCAGCGTAAATAACACTCCCTCAAGTATAACAAATGCTTCCCCTTCCTCCTGCCAATGACAAGAGAGAAAATCTTTGACAAGTCCAAACTTGACAGTTGGCTTAAGGCTTAGTATCTGAGCAGGTCTCAGAAAGTATTAGCTTTCTTAGCAAATGATCTCTGCAGTGCAAGGTAACTGTGAATCCCACCATAGATTTAACAAGCAGAAGGACAACTAGATAGAAAAGTACATGTACACACTGTCCAGGACAAGTTCCAGATGTTCCCAAGTGAGGCTTTATCTTGGAGATTCAGAGCTGTTACTTTAGTCTCTGGCTGGCTGTGCAAGATTATGAAAGGGTGCTCCACTGTTCTCAAAGCACAAGAAACACAATGAAAATAAATGTAAATCCTAAACATTTTCTACAGTACCATTGATGCAAAAGTTAGAAAGCAGTGGCTGAACTACTATGAAGTGACAACTTTTGTGTTGTTATTTCATGCTGTAATTTTATTTTGAGTATTTATTTCCAAAATCTAAAGCAAGGGTTTGTGAATATGACAGGAACAGTTCACAATGAAATCTGATTCAGTGCAAGTAATTTCAGTCATACTCTTATTTATTGAACATAAATGGATACAATAGTCTGTATGCTATCAGGAAAGAATGAATATTTAGTAGATTAAGGTAATAATGTAGACAGTTATGTGCTTACCTGGGATCTTCCTAGAGATGTTATTTATAAGTAAACAAGTTTTCAAATACTGTATTTCTATGCATTTCATTACATAAATAATTTTAAGAGAATGGTTACCTGAAATAAAGTTTTTATACTTCTTTTTCTGAGTGGAAGTCAGAGCAAATTAATAGAAAGGAAACACAAGGACAAAGGCAGTGTGAACTCTACTAGTGGTGGATTGTTGCCTAATTGCTACATTTGGTAAAGGTGGCATTTGGTAAATTGCATTAATAAGCCTAGAACTCTCATATAAGAGAAAACTCTTATATAAGTACAAATTTATTTTATACTGTCTGAATTCTGAAAATCCTTTTAGCAGTAAGATTCTGAGATTTTGCTGAATCCAAGCTCACTGGTGATAGAGGATTTTTTATTAAAATGGTGCACCTCCATGCATTAAAAAGTGAGAAGGATGCAAAAGACTAGGGGTCTGCAATACTCCTCATCCCATGCTTTAAAGTACTCTTTCAAGCAAGGAAGAGCTATTTCTGTCTTGACCTACAGTACCTTCTACTCTGTCTCCTCTTGTCTGCTTCTAATAATCAGTTCTTGATGCCTCTTTCCAATACAATGAACAGAGAAAGCACAGTTACTAGAAAGACACCAGGCAGCTTTTTACTTTTCTTCACTTTCAGGACCCTCTCCTGCAGATGGAGGTTATCTGATCCCTCCCCATACAGTTTGGCTGTTATTATAAGGCACCAGGAGTGCAATTCTGCCTCTGTATATAATCCTGCCATTAGGGTTACAGGATTATCAGTTTCTGTTACAAAAAATGCTTGAATTCCATTAGTATTCATTGACATTCATTACTGCAACTCTTCATAAGTCCTTGCTTTGGACTGTGAATATTTAATTATTTGTGTCAGATTTGGTTTTAAAACTTGGTTCTAAAATGAAGAGAGACTGAAGCTTAACTCTCATTTAAACAATTGATATTATCTTCTGAGTTATCAATTAATCCATTTTTTTCAGAAGGATATTTGAGTAAGAATGAGTTACACAGCCAAATGATTGCTTCTTACATTATGCAATTTCCACTGATAGTCAATACTATCAAATTAAGTAAATGCTTTAATTCCAGCATTCTAGCTGTCACACTAGAAACAGAATAGTACTGTATCTAAGCTAGCATTTAGGCATACTTTTTTTTTTTTTTTTTTTTTTTTGAGATTATTAGTAGCTTGTAATCTCTACAGGGAAGCACAAGTTACAGGGTTTTTTTAAAAAACTGTTAGTAGGAATATTTTTCATAGATTCACATATTGTCCACTGAGATTTTTCAGCACAGTTTGATAGCAAAAAGTGAAATATTTGAGAGAGGTTTTTTTTTTCTTTTGAGGTAAGATAATTTGGCATGAAAAGTGAAGCTGGTAGAATCTTTTAACACTAAAACATGGGTATTTTTTGAATTATAAGTACACACAGTGCAGCTGCTGTCAGGAAAAATAGTCTCCCTCAGTTAAAATGATGGTAAATTTCCTACATAGATGCGTGTTTTTTAAAATGTTATAGGGCATTAAGGCTCACTTAGAGCTGTTTGTATTGTCTTATTATCACACATCTTCAGCTTTATAATAAGCGTGACATTTTATTTCCTTTCTTTAAGAGAGATGGCAACCATTGTAAGCACCATATTGGGAAAGGTATTTGTGGCAATAAAAAACATGCACTTCCTTTCTGGATCTTATTTTATAATGGAGTATCTGTTTTGTCACCCAAGCTGCTGGGGAAATCTGTTTTGCCTCCAGGTTGCAATGAACCTACTCAACCTAACACTGTAAAAGAAGAAGGTCCCCCGATTCCTGCCATGCTTTAGAAATAGCCATGGAAGGGACCCTGAAGTTTCCTCCTATCTATTCCTAGAGATGCAACAGCATTAGGGATCTGACTGGGTAAACTCCATCTACCTACCGAGCTGAATTCTCATAAACGTCTCAGCCTTTCACTTGCATCCAAAGAAACATTTATATGGGGATTGCTAATGAACAGTTTAATTGAAGTATACCATTACTTAAAAGGTGCTGTGCTAAAAATTAGTTCTCTTTTGTGGTGCCCACTCTGCATAGTATCCAGGAAGCAGTCCCCCATGAATGAAAGTTTGGGAACACTGGCTCTAAAACCTGGTCTGATTCCCATTGCTGTAGCTTGTGTTTGCTAGCACCTTGCATTCTGGAAGGCATCTGCCTGTAACAAGGTCGTATTTTGAAGTCAGACCTTGGTAAGATGTGGGAAGAGAAGTGTATTTACTTTATTAATGTTGCCAGAGACTGCTGGTTCCAGAAAAAAAAACACAGCAGGTAAGAATAATTTTCTCTTAAAGGACTGAATAACTTTTCAACTCACCAAATCTGCCAGCTTTTTCTTTTAAAGGCTAAAAAGCCAAAATTACAAATAGACAAACCTAAAACTCAGCTCAGCAAAGAAGTTTGTGCCCATATCAGGGAGTGGGAGAGCACCACAGAGGAGCTACAGCCTGCTCCCACCTCCCTGAGCCACAGAAAGTGAAGTGCAGAGAGCTCTGAGCAGGCTCCCTACAAGCCAGGCTGGACGCCCAGCTTCCCACACGCTATGCTGGAACCATGGCAGGCAAGACAGCTCTTGCAACGCACTTCTCAAGCCTGTTAAAAGTGCTTGCCTGGGTGGATGTCCCTGTGTGGGTCTCTACTAGGACAGGGAATGCTCACCAGGCTCTGTCCCTGCTCACCCAGCTCACAAAGCAGTGGTTAAGCTTTACATGAGTAATTAAACCCTGGTCTGTGTCTTTTTATCCTGGAAGACTAGCTGAGGTCTGCTCTTGCTTTTCAATCCTGTCCTTTCTTTAGAGGCTGTTGTACGTTGGCACAGGTTACTGCAAAGTGCTGTAGGAACCATGTAGCTCTGCTTCATAAAGCACAGAAGATGCACACAAAACAATGACAGAAGGCGAACCACATTGTCAACCATCACATGGCACTTGGGAGGTTGGTGGTTCTTCTGTCCTCATGATATCAACACCAGCAGCAGGCCTTATGGAAATGTGTCATTTCACAAGATGGGAGGAGACACAGAGCAGAAACCAAGGTAGCAGAGGCTTCCTGCAGGCAGCATCCCAAGAGTTGTAGCAGTTCCCTGACCACTCTGACACAGCATGCCTGGAGATGTGAAAGCTTTCTGGGTGCTTGCAGTGAGAGCTGAGCAGAAACCATAGCAACAGTAACTACAGCTGTGCTTTATCACCATTTAACTTTGTATTCTGGTTCGGTTTTTAACTTTTCCACTTTTAGAGTGACCACTTGTCTCAGGCATACATTTGCCTGTCTTTTGGCTAGGTATTTAGGCCTCACCACTTTAAAAAGATATTTATGGAGTTACAGCCTCTTATATTTTACCTAGATGTTCCTGTTTAATATTCTACAAGAACTTTTCTTCTACAAATAACTGCAACCACAAGCTACCACTCATTCTGTAATTCATTGTTCACTACACAGATGCAAGGACTAAGATGTTCTCTGAGTTAGGGATTTCTCCCTTAATACCTACAGAAAGGTCTGATGCTGTAGAGAGATGAAAGCCATACAAATAATTTGCTTTTATCACAAGTGCTTCTGCTTTACGTGATACAAATTGTCTTTTCCACTGAACCTGTATCTTGAGCATGAAGTCACATCCAGACAGATTAAAGGACACAGCCTTACTTTTTACTTGTACTGTCACTGTTCTTCTTTTGCACTTTGTAGACTACTTTCACATGAAACAGCCGTGATTTTACTGGGCTTCATGCCACAGTGTTCATCATCTTCTGTTAGAACAGTCCTAGCAAAGAGGGAAATCAGCAACAGAGGAATAGGGAATGCCTTGTTTTCACTGCATGCGTATTTTCTTGGATCACTGATACAGGGTTGCTATCACCTTCTGTATCAACACTGGGATTGATCTTGGGCTTTTTTTCTCAGGGTTGTACTGGGCCTCGTGAGCTGTCCTTGCAATGGGACTCTGGAGCAGACTCCAGAGGAACTGAAAAATTACTTGAGCTTCTTTTCTGAAACAGGATTTCATGTACCTGCTTCACTGTGGAGAATTATGGGTCTTTTAAATATAATGGAATATTCCAGGTGTTATGGTATGTTATTGAAATTTACTTTGCCAGAAGCTTCCAGTATATTGGTCAGAGTGACACACAAAAAAAGCTGCTATTTATGCTTTTAAGCCCTCCTTTCATTAGAAAACCTGCTGGTTTCTGCCAGCTTGATCAGAAATGCAAAGGAACCAGAAATACAAAGGAATGCTGAAAAGCCATTTCTATTATGTCATGAGTGAAGACTTTTTTATTTCCTGCAGAGATGTGTTCTGGAGTCCTGTTTCAGCAGTTCTCACAGTGTGTTAGTTGAGAACAACCCAACACATCTGATCTTGAATCATACACATACACACCATCTCCCCTCTCAGCATCAACACCAACAAAATAATCTGTGTGAGTTTATAGATGAAAACCAAGAAAAGACAGTCAGATATTACATAGCTCCTTGAGAAAAATACACATCAAAGATAAGCACCTTTGGAAAAACTATTGATGGACCCTCCTCCCAGAACATCAGAAAAAAATCTAACAAATGGTGGTGGGTGATGAATTCATGAGGGTTTCTTTGTTTTGTAATTCAGAAAAATGTGTTTGAAAAGTCAGTCCAGTGTAGTCACATATTCCTAACCCTCAAGATGGTTTGTTTGTGTTTGATTATAACTGGTGGATGTAGTTTTTCTAGATTTTAGTGAGGCTTTTGATATGCTCCTAGAAGCATCTTCCTGGACAAGTTGTCCAGCTGTGAGAGAGATGAGCATGTATACAGTGCACTAGGTGAAGAACTGGTTGAATGTCAGTTCTCAAAGGATTGTTGTGAATGAGGCTACACCTGGCTGGCAACTGATCACCAGTGGTGTTCCTCAGGGCTCAGTTCTAGGGCCTGTTCCGTTCACCATGTTTATCAACGATCTGGATGAAGGAGTTCAATGCACCCTTAGCAAGCTTGCTGAGGATACCAAACTTGGAGGCACTGCTGACCGCTTTGAAGGACAAGAAGCCTTTCAGGGAAATCTAGATAGATTGCAACATCGGGCAGTTATCAATGGCATGAAATTTAACAAGTCTAAATACCAGATTCTGCACCTTGGATAGAGTAACACCAGACACAAGTATAAACTGGGAGATGAATGGCTGGCAGTCAAGAGGCCAAACTGCATCCTGAGGTGCATTAAACACAGCATAACCAGCTGGGCAAAAGAGGCGATTATCCCACTGGGATCAGATAAATGGTGTTGGTGCAGCCTCATCTTGAGTACTGTGTGCAGTTCTGAGCCCCGCAATTTCAGAATGATCTGAAAGTCCTGGAGTGCATCCAGAGGAGGACAACAAAGCTGGTGAAAGGGCTGAAAGGCATGACCTAGAAGGAGCATGAGGACTCTGGATTTGTCTAGTTTGGAGAAAAGGAGGATGAGGGGCAACATCATTGCTCTCTACAGCTTCCTGAAGATGGGAGGTGGAGAGAGAGGTGCTGATCTTTCCTTGCTGGGACAGAGTGATAGAATGTGTGGGAATGGTTCAAAGATGCACCAGGGGAGGTTTAGACTGGACAAGAGGGTGGTCAAACGCTAGAATAGGCTTCCTAGAGAGGTGGTTGATGGCCAAAGTCTGTTGGTGTTTAAGATGCATTTGGACAATGTCCTTAATAAAACAGTTATATATCAAGTATATATAACCTTGAAAATCTACGGACTACTTCTAAGGATCTGCAAAAGATGAGAGAAACATGTCCATTATCAGAGGGCTGGTATTTATCATGCAAGAACCGATATCCCCATCTGAAAGCTTGTGTATGTCCACAAGATTTTGGTTTAATGCATCAAAATTGTGCAAGATTGCCTTGAGTTTTTTTAAGAGTCACAGTTATCCACTTTTGTGCTTTAAAGGCAAATAGCTCCTACCCTGGGGAAAAATTTTGAAAAGCTCTTGTTGTCAGTTCAATGATGTTCAGTCTGACTATAAAGGTGACAAATGGAAAGATTAGTAGGTGTTGCCCTTTCCTAGGCTTTTTTTTTTTTTTACTTACACTTTAAAAATTCTTAATAAGGATAAAAAAACCCCTCTATGTTATATTCACTATATATAGTGCATCCATTGTACATTCTATATTCAGTTATAGAGTGGGAGCTGGAACAAAAAGGTTACCCCAGATTTAGCACACAGAACAAGGCTGGGGCATATATATCTAGACACTGGCGTAAGATCCAGAGCATGGTTCTGGTCACCACCAGCTAGCCCTCTCCAAAGGAGTATCTTGGCATGCCTTGGAGTAACCATAGGACATTAACTGTTCTCAAGGGGCCTTACAGATGAAGATAAAACTATTCTGGAGGATGAGAGTTTAGCTGTAAGGATTTAAGCCAAGACATGCTTGTTGCCCTCAAGGCCAAAGAACGGTCCCTGGCCAATTTAATGTACTATTATAGATGTAAACAAGGCTTGGTTTGACAAACTAAATCCCAACTCAGGTTTGAAATAGCTACCAGAATGGTAAACTGCTCTCCAAGGGTTGTGCCCCTTTTAGTCTTGGTGCCCAGCTCCAAGCAAAAACTTTATGCCAGTTCTTCAGTAGGATCTCTACAGTAGACTTTAGTCACAGCCTGCTCCACAGCTGACAAATGCTATTGAATCTGTTCTGTGTGTCACACGATGGCTTGTTTTTAATATTCCATACTGGCTAGCCAGCAGCCTCAGTGAATCTTACTGCAAATTTTGTGAAACATAATACAAAGGCAGTTTTGCTTATCCTATTCACTTCACATGACAAAGCACAGGGAAGGTTAAAAGAAGAGCTGAGGGAGATGGTGGAGGTAATTGCTGGGCCACTCTTTATAATCTTCAAGAGGTCCTGGATAACAGGAGAGGTGCCTCAGGACTGGAGGAAGGCCAATGTCATCCAAATCTTCAAAAAGGGCAAGGAGGACCCAAATAACTATAGGCTGGTAAGCCTCACCTCCATTCCTGGAAAGGTGATGGAACACCTTGTTCTTGCCACCATCTCAAAGCATGTGGAGGGAAGGAGGCTTATCACAAGTAGTCAACAGGGATCCAACAAAGGGAAGTCATGCTTGACTAATCTGATCACCTAGTTGTGCCATGATAAAAGGCTGAGAGATGAGGGGAGGGTAGTGGATGTGGTATATCTTGACTTCAGCAAAGCTTTTGATACTGTCTCCCATGATATCCTCACAGCCAAGTTTAAGAAGTGCAGCTTGGATGGTTGTGTGGTGAGATGGATTGGAAACTGGCTGAAGGACAGAGCCCAGAGAGCTGTGGTCAGTGGAGCAAAGTCTAGCTGGAGGCCTGTGGGTAGTAGTGTTCCCCAGGGGTCGGTCCTTGGTCCAGTGCTGTTCAATAGATTCATCAGTGACCTGGACAAAGGGACAGAGCGTACCCTCAGCAAGTTTGCTGACGATACAAAACTGGGAGGAGTGGCTGACACACCAGAAGGCTGTGCTGCCATCCAATGAGACCTAGACAGGCTGGAAAGGTGGGTGGGGAAAAATTTAATGAAATTC
>JANIJG010009745.1:38081-49207 GCA_024611175.1 Megaceryle torquata | reverse complement strand
CCAAAAACATAGCCATCTTGATTAGCTGCAAAGGAGAATGCATACTTGAGCCACACAGAGCAAGCAATCATGATCTGATCATTTTTGTGGTCCTCCAACAGGTTAATGTCCTTCTTGTGCTGAAGGCTCCAGAGCTGGACACAGAACTCCAGGTAGGGTGTTACCAGAAAGGAGTAGAGTGGCACCTCCCTTGACCTGCTGGCATGCTTCTTTTGATGCAGCCCAGGACACAGTTGGCTTTCTGGGCTGTGAGTGCACATGCTATCTCACAAACAGCTTTTAATATACTAATACCCCAAAGTCCTTCTCATGAAGGTAGCTCTCAATCCACTCATCTCCCAGCCTGTATTAATACTTGGGCTTGCCCTGGCCCAGGTGCAGGACCTTGCACTTGGCCTTGTTGAACCTCATGAGGTTCACAGGGGCCCACTTCTCAAGCTGGTTGAGGTCCCTCTGGCTAGCATCCCATCTCTCGGGTGTGTCAACACACCACTCAGCTTGGTGTTGTCTGCAAACTTGCTGATGATGCACTCGATTCTGCTGCCTATGTCACTGATGAATATATTAAAGAGCACTGGTTCCAGTATGGACCCCTGAAGGATACTACTTGTTACTGACCTCCACCCAGCCATTGAGCCATTGATCACTACCCTATGGATGAGACTATCCAGCCAATTCCTCATCCACTGAACAGTCCACTCATCAAATATTTATCTCCCAAATTTATAGAGAAGGATGTTGTGGGTGACCATGTCAAAGGCCTTACAAAATTCCAGATAGATGACATCCATTGCTCTTCCCTTGTCCACAAATGTAGTTACTCCATCATAGAAGGCCACTATCTTAGTCAGGCAGGACTTGCCATACTGGCTGTCCCAAGAAGTGGCTCTTTCAGGTGCCTCTGTCCTTGTGCACTGCACCATTCCTGTGCAGGGCCAGCTGCCTTGTCCGTGCCCATGGCACAGCTAACAATCAAACTGTGTAATCCGTCCCAAGAAATGATGTGTGGGGTGTATTTTTTATATTTCTGAACAGCTGAAATAATGGAAGCATACCTGTTCCCCTGTATCTCTATATATGTATGCAGCATGCAAATTGCCATATAACTTCATGGTAATGTGCAACCTCAGGAGAAAATGTACCATTTTATTCTTGCTATACTCAACAAAAGTTCAGTGAACGCTGGAAGTGCTCAGGGGCTCTTCTGGTACTTCACTAAGAGGTGACAATAGAGAGCTCCTTTTCTGAATAATTGATTTTTTCTGAAGGTTTCCAAGCAGGAAACCTTTTACTTATGCCATGGTGTGAGGGATGAGGCCTTCTCATCAGGAATAACCAAGGACTACTTTCAGCAAAAAGGAGATGCACACATTGGTGAACTCGTAGTGTAAACAAACATCTTCATCGAGAAGATGGCAACAGTAATTTTTATTCTTTCCATTGCTATTCCAGTACCATGAGGTATTATGCTTTCATAGCTCTGAAATGTACTTTCATTGTTTTCAACACAGATGTATAACTTTGACTTAGTCAGGTGGTGAGACAGGTTTCTTAATAGCTCAAGGATTCAGGTACCTGCCCATCCTGCCTGACCAGGGTGATGAATGCTCAGCTTAATAGCTCATTACATCCTATGTGCTTCTCACGGGTGGAAGCCAATAAAATGATTGCCTTGAGTTTTTGCCCTGTTGTGTGGAGTCTCCTGATACTTGACTAATGATGCATGAACAAACCAAACAAAAAGGGGAGCTCTAACATCTCCTACAATAACACCTCAAACATAAAACCTCACCACTAGCTCCCTTCAGAATCACAAACTGGGACTCGTCTCAACCCCTTTCACCAGCCTCCCTGCTATGGCACTGTAGCAGCTCTGATTCCTACAGCCTGTCCCCACGTCCCAGACTGGGTAACTGGGCCAGAAAACAGCTGTCTGGGGCAACAGGAGCTGCTGTGCCCATAACAGTTTGCCAGCTACATCTCTAGCTCCTGTGTAGCAGACATGTATCAGAACACAGCTGTATCCCCAAATGGTCCCAGTTGTTTCCTGCCAAGGAATGCCTTATCATGTGTGTGCTCTCCAAGGAGTGCCCTGCCTGGATGGAGATCACAAAGATGTGAATTCCACAGCATCACACAGAGGCAAACCCCATGGAGGCTGCTGCATTTTAGTTGGCATCATGTCCCTGAGGACAGATGCAAACATCATCTTCCTCTCTTTGCCACAAACAGTCCTTCTTAAAATCTGTCTTGCCTTGATACCCCTACGGGCCAAAGCTATTATTTGAGCCTGAGCTGGGAGCAGGGAGTGCAAAACACCTTAGGGTTCTTCTCATCTCATACATGAGGTCTCCTCTCCCTCACTCTTTCAATGGCTCTCAGAGTAGCAGTAACAGTTTGGGAAGCCTTAATTAAAAAGGTTACTGGAAGCTTGATTGGGTTGGTGTGGCAAAGCACAAATGAGACAGAAGTTATCCAGCATTGAAAGAGAAAGTGAGTTGGACCTGTGGGGTCCAGTGGAGAGAAAGGAAAACACACAGAGAATTTAGAGCATGACAAGAGGCATGGGATGGGGGCACTGGAAGTGTCTGGCCTGAGGAATAAAATCAGACTGCATTTTAGAGCACAAAGGAAAAAGGCTTATATCAGTGTGGAAGGGAACTGCTCTGCTGATTTGTTCAGCCCTCCTCATTTCAGGAATGGTCTTTTCTGATCTTGTCAGGAAACTGTGTCTTTTGAAGTCTTTTTAAAATTTCATACTTTAGCTTGGAGAAGAGGAAACTGAAGAGTGACCTCATTAATGTTTATAAATATGTAAAGGGTGAGAGTCAGGAAGATGGTGCCAGGCTCTTCTCAGTATCATCTAATGATAGGACAAGGGGCAGTGGGTGTAAGCTGGAACATAGGACGTTCCACATAAATATAAGAAAAAACTTCTTCACGGTGAGGGTGACAGGGCACTGGAACAGGCTGCCCAGAGAGGTTGTGGGGGTCTCCTCTGAAGGCATTCAAACCCCACCTGGACGCATTCCTGTGTGACCTGATCTAGGTGATCCTGCTCCAGCAGGGGGATTGCACTAGATGATCTTTTGAGGTCCCTTTCAATCCCTAACATTCTGTGATTCTGTGATATTTTCAGGTGATGGGCCTACAGCCCTGGAGCTTAGCTATGTTAAACTTCTGTGGCTCAATCCAACTCTTTTTGCGCTAGAAAACTCAGAAATGCTGGTCTTTTACTGACACCTGTGGATATAAGGCAGAATTACACACAGGCTCTCAGACTGGAATTAGCTTAATATTTGTCAGTCTTCTACTCTTACCCAGGGAAGAATTCTCTTTGCACAGTGCTGTAGGGTTTTTGCTTTTCCCGGGTGCACACGTAGCCATGTGTTTTACAGGAGCAAAAGCAGGGCAAAGCAGTGTGCCTTGTAGTTGGAGTAGAAAGGCACAAGGCATTGCTGCCCATAAACAAGCTGTTGTTGACTTACCTATGGCTTTGCCTGCTGAGCAGGGCAGAGAGATGGGAAGAGGAGACAGCACTCAGTTCCCACTCTACATTGATACTCCAGTTACAAGTGCTGCCAAAATAAAGATAACACTGTTACAGCCCTGTCCTAGACCTCCTTGGGCTAACACAGTCTCACACTTTAGCACAGGCTCATACAGACTTCATCATGTACCTCTGAGTGCAGCATAAACTTTTGAATGTTTTGCTGGTAATTACAGGTGTGGAAAGCTTTTTGCTGACATACAGGATTTCTAAGAGAGTTACTGGCTTGTTGAAGGGAAGCTGCTATTTGTATAAAAAAGTTGATAGGGAACTAGGAGAAATTGACCTTAAACTAGGATTATTTCAGTGCCAAATATATGTAAATTGATAAGGCCTATCATGCACTGACATGTGCATGGAGAGGCTAATAAAAGTTCATTTATAGGTAGCATAACAGGATCCTTATAAAAACAAGAAAAGGGGAAAGGGGAAAGGGGATAGGGGAAAGGGAAAAGGGGAAAGGGGAAAGAAGAGGAAAAAGGAAAGGAATAGTATAATGAGTTTTGAAAGAGCTGGTTACTAACCCTATGACATGTGGTGGGGCTTCTGCTACACAGTTAAACTAAATTTTCTAAACCATTTTCTAAGTGTTGAAGTGACCTTTGTGGTCTTTTGGAAATAAGTAATGCCTGATCTACACAACTACTGGGGATAAGGGGAAAAGAAAGCCGCAGTTCTTTTGCATTGCTGAGGGACCTTCTTGGGCCCACTAATGATCAAACAAGGAGGTTTGCCTAATGGTGGGGCCTTGCCACCTTACCAATAGAGAGCCATGCACTCTCATGGCTTTCAATAGAACACAGAATCACAGAACCACAGAATGTCTTTGGTTGGAAGACACCCTCAAGATCATCTAGTCCAACCTTCAACCCAACACTGCAAGCTCACCACTAAACCATCTCCCTAAGCACCAGGTCCAGACACCATTTAAATGCCTTCAGGGGTGGCAACTCCACCGCTGCCCTGGGCAGACCATTCCAGTGTTTGATAACCCCTTCAGTGAAGAAATGTTTCCTAATATCCATCCTAAACCTCCTCTGGCACAACTTGCATCCATTCCCTCTGGTCCTGTCATACATCACCAGGGAGAAGAGGCTGTCCCTCTCCTCACTCCAACCTCCTTTCAGATGAGGGTCTGTGAGCAGCCTTCTGTCAGGGAAAGCTTCGGAGAGGGAAAACTGTGGTAAGAACTCTCCTAGCTTGCAGTTGTGATAGACCCTGATCATACATCGTTAATTTTATTTTTTTTAACTTTCTTCAAGACCCTAAATTGAATACAGACCTCTCTCAACGGGAACTCTTGTTGGCATCCTTTTCAGCATGCTGTTCCAGTGTTATATCAGTAACTCCTGCTGAAGGGCAGCAGTAGTCTGTTCATACAATTCTACTATGAGTACTTAAAATGCCAGGTGTTAAGTGTTTAGAATAAAGCCATCCAAATGTTGCACTGTTCTGAGCAAATCTGGACTCCTTCACAGTTTTTTTATAAATTCTATATTTGCACTCTTGTTGAAGAATCTCATTATCGTAATGACAGTAATCACCCTGACCTCTGAATACGTTAGAAACAGCAATAGAAGGCACAGTTAGAGCAAAAAGTGGTAACTTGCTCCTTAAAAAAGGTTCTTACTTGTGGGTTTAAAAGCCTGTGCTGTGGAGACCAGAATTAATCATCTCCAATACCTGTGGTTTATATATAACCTCTTTGTACATGGGTGGTGTAGTCCTAGTACACATTTCATATGTCTCTCTCCAGGCAGTTCTCTTCTGGACTGAGAAGAGTAATTCACAATCAGAGGGGTAACAAATGCAGTGGTAATGCTCCTTGATTAAGGTTTCAAAATAATGTCAGTAGACATATGGGTCTATGGCTTATAGATTAAAAAGAAGACATTCCTCATCCCTTTGTGTGATGGATCCAAAACCTTACAATTTATGCTCTTTTGGTCATTTGGGCTCAATATGGAAAAATGTCTTTCCTACCCTTATGTATGGGAATTGGCCTAAGGAAATCAAGGATCAGAGTTATGGTTTGTTTATTTAACATAATCACCTCTTGTTATGCTAAAGAATTTTTGAGCAGTACCCCCTGATTTCACTGGTGTTCTCCTATATCATATGAGTTTCTCATTTAGCTTGAATAATAACTGTGAGATGGGGTAGCTCTTCACTGAGACGCCTCTGCTCAGATTTCAGTGTTGAGATACACTTTCATGCCCTATACATAACAGACCTGCCTTATTCAGCACTCTGGAGCCATATGTGGACTCCATCACTGATTTCAGGTAATAAAACAATCTAGAATTAATTCTGCATCTGACAAATTTTGGCTCTGACATTAGACAACCAAAGAATTTAAAGGGAACTGCAAGTCTGGTTTGCATGGAATCCCAATGAAACTGCAGCTCATCATTGCTAGAAGGTCCCCAGATAAGCAGCACTGCCTTTTTTTAAGTAACTAGCTTCAATGTTAGGTGTGGTTGTTTCTGAAGTGATTGCTATCAGCAGCACACAGGGCTACTGAATCAAACTTTTCATTTAAAAATATATCTTAATAATTGGCCCTTTTAAACCACTTTAAAATGCCTCCTTGGTATTATGTCTACCTAAATATGTTTTCTCAAATAGTAATTGTAAACAGAATAATTGTTAGAAGCATACAATGCATAGAAGCATCACTGATACACAGCTGATACACATTAAGACAAACCGGAGTTGCAGCTATTTCTGTTGCCACTAAATGAAGTAATGACACATGTTGCTGGAGCTACTAAAGCCAAAAAAAAACCCAACCCAAACCCAAAACAAAAAACCAAAACAACAAAAACAGCAACAACAGAATACACAACAAAATTTGATGTTTTGGATACCCATTCATCTTTTGTACTTTTAAAACTTAGCAGAGTTAAGGAATGCAATTTTAATGCTGATTGTTCAATGAAGCCTGCACAAAAAAGTAAATGGGTATTCTAAAGAAAGTTGATTTTTCCTCTTATCCAGGACTTGACTGATGGTTAGGAAAACTAAGTGAACACCATAATAAGCCCCAATTGCTTTAATCCACAAACAGCCATCATAGTTAATTACTATGCATGTTTCATACAGCTGGAATATAATTACTGTTTTCTGACATAAGCATCATTGTGGGAAGCTCACTGAAACATCTGCTCTGCAAGTTTTAGTGATCCAGAGGGTATAGGAGATAGTAAAGTGATACTTTTTTTGTCTCTCAAAATCACTATTGAGAAGACATTAGTTCTGTAACAGGACTGAGCAGTGCAATTTCAGGTGAAGCATTATCTGCACTTATTGTCACGGTGATGTTGTAAAGGGAGTGGAAGCTGTGGAAAATGAAGACTGATAGGAATAACCAGAAATACTGACATGTGAGGCTAAAAAAGAAAAGCTCTTTGAGTACTGCAGAGTGAAAAAAAAACCCAAAACACAGCATATATCAGTATTTCAGGTGATAGGGACTGTGGTAGGGTCATGGAAGAGTGTGAAGGGGTGGGAGTCGTGGAGAAGGGGACTTCTAAAGGAGGTTTGGAAAGAAGAAAGAGCAAGAGCGTATTGTCAGGAAGGGGGTGTTTTGGCAACTTTAACAGCTTCAGTAATGTGTATGCAAGAGTGCCTGAAGCTGAATAAAGGAGAATGCAACACAACCAGAGAGCCCTGGAGGTAAGGGAGCTCCCTGCCCATAGCCCCAGGCTGAGACCTGACCACCAGGAAAGCAAGAACCAACTTTAGCTCCTGTGTAGCTACAGCTTGAAGAATGCATTTTTCTTCCTTGGGATCTAGCAGCTGCCAAGTTCAGTCAGCAAGACAGCACTTTTTCTTAAAAAACAAACAATCCCCCCTCAAACTTAAATAAATAAATAAATCTACACATTGTCTTACCCATGCTCACCAGCCCTGTCTTCTGGATGTTGACTGAAGAGCTGACAACAGAGAGACTGAGACCTGCCATCTCCAGATGCTGCTGATGTGCCTTTGACATGATGAGGTTGAGCATGTGCTGATGGGACATTGCACCAAAGCACAAATGACCCTCATTTCAGTACATGGCAGGGCTTGGGAATCAAGTCAGAAAAATGCCCTTGGGCAGTGTGGGGAACCAGAAGAAGGTGTTGAGTCACAGACTTTAGGCTGGAGAATATCAGAGGTCTGTAATCAAATCCTTGCTCCACTCACCAATATGGGTTGTTCTAGACCTCTTCACAGATGGACATTTCACAGCCTCTTCAGGCAAGCTGTCCCAGTGTTTGACCAAATAGCTCTGATAAGGACCAGACAGAGAAGGTGCACAAATGTCAGCTTCTGCAGAGCTTAGGTAAGAGGCCAAACTCAAGTGCAAACTGAGGCCAAATTCCAAAGAGACCTAATTGTGAGTTTCTGAGATCAGCATTTTGAATTTAGCTCTAATTGTTAGTTCACAGAATCACAAAATTGTCACGGTTGGAAAAGATCTCTAAGATCACTGTGTCCAACTGTCACCCCCACCAAAATAAAAAAACAGAAAACAAAAAAAAACACAAACAAACAAAACAAAAACCACACAAAACCAAGAAACAAAACCCCAGCACCTCACCATTCCACTAGAGCATGTCCTGAAGTGCCTCATCTACAGGTTTTTTGAATATGTCCAGGGATGGTGACTCCATCACCATTCCAGCACCTGACTACTCTTTCAGTAAAGAAATTCTTCCTAATATCCAATCCAGACCTCCCCTGATGCAACTTCAGGCCATTTCCTCTAGTGCTGTCATTACTTACTTGAGAGAAGAGGCCACACCCACCTCACTACAACCTCCCTTCAGGTAGATGGAGAGAGAATAAGGTCTCCCCTCAGCCTCCTTGTCTCCCAACTAAACAATCCCAATTCCCTCAGCCTCTCCTTACAGAACTTGTTCTCCAGACCCTTCACCAGCTTGGTTGCCCTTCTCTGAACTCGCTTCAGCAACTCAATGTCTTTCTTGTGTTGAGGGGCCCAGCACTGAAGGCAGTACTCAAGGTGTGGTTTCACCACTACCATCACTTCCTTTCTCCTGATGGCCACACTATTTCTGATACAGGCCAGGATGCCATTTGCCATCTTGGCCACCTGTGCACACTGCTGTCTCATATTTAGCCAGGCGTTGACTAGCACCTCCAGGTCCTTTTCCTCCAGGCAGCTTTCCAGCCACTCTTCCCCAGGCCTGTAGTGTTGCCTGGGGTTGTTGTGACCAAAATGCAGGACCTGGCACTTGGCCTTGTTAAGCCTCATACGATTGGCCTTGGCCCCTCAATTCAACTTGTTCAGTTTCCTATGCAGAGTCATCCTGTTCTCAAGCAGATCACTCCCACCCAATTTGGTGTCAGCTGCAAACCTTCTGAGAAAGCACTCAATTCCCTCACCTAGACTGTTGATAAAAGTACCGAACAGGACTGGCCCCAAAACTGAGCCCTGGAAGATACCACTGGTGACTGGACACCAAATGGATTTAATTCTGTTCACTACAGAATCTCTGCTACAAACTTCTGGGCCAGATTTTAACTCATCGAAGTGTCCACCGCTCTATGCCATGAGCCAACAGCTTCCCTAGAATGCTGAGGAAGATGGTGTCAAATGCAGTACTAAAGTCCAGGTAGACAACAACCACAGCCTTTCTTTCCCTTGTCCACTAGGTGTGTCAGCTGGTTATAGAATGAGAGCAGGTTGGTCAAGGAGGACTTGCCTCTCCTGAACCTATCCTGGCTGGGCCTGATCCCCTGGCAGTCTTGCATTTGCCATGTGAGCTCACTCAAGATGAACTTCTCTGTAATTTTTCTGGGTACCAAGGTCAGGCTGACACGCCTGCAGTTCCCCAGATCCTCCTTCTGGCCCTTCTTGTAGGTGGGCAACACATTGGCAAGCCTCCAGTCATCTGGGACCTCCCAGGTTAGCCAGGACTGCTGATAAATGATGGAGAGAGGAGTGATGGAGACCTCCTCTGCCAGCTCCCTCAATGCTCTCAGATGGTTCCCATCCAGCCCCATGGACTTGTGGGTGTATGTCCAGGTGCTGTAGCTGGTCATTATCTGTTTCCTCCTGGATTATGAGTGAATTGTTCTGCTCTCCGTCCTTATCTTCCAGCTCAGGAGGCTGAATCCACCTGTGACTAACAAAGGTGAGGCAAAGGCGGCATTAAATATCTCAGCTTTTTCCTCATCCTTGGTTGTAATATTCCACCCCCAAAAAGGACGGAGATCCTCCCTGACTCTCTTTTTGTTTTAATGTACTTGTAAAACTTTTTCTGTTGTCCCTTATTACAGGGGCTAAATGAAGCTCCAGCTGGGCTTTTTCCTGTCTAATTTTTAATCTGCATGACCTAAGGAGATGCCTGTACTCATCCTGAGATGCCAGCCCCTCTTTCCAAAGGAGGGAAACTCTCTTTGTTTTCCTGAGTCCCAGCAGAAGCTCCATCTTCAGCCAGACTGGTCTCTTCCCATCCAGTTTGTCTTAAGGCACACAGGGACAGCTGCTCCTGCACTTTTTGAATATTGTCCAGCCTCCATGGACCCGTTTGTCCTTCAGGACTGTCTCCCAAGGCACTCTCTCAACCAATGTCCCGAACAGGCCTAAGTATGCCCACCAGAAGTCCATGGTGGAGGTTTTGCAGACCCCACCTCTTTACTTCACTGAGGATCAAGAACTTAATCATTTCATGATTGCTAAGCACAATACAGCAGATCTAGAGAATCTGACCTTTCTCAAGATCTCTGCATGCCTTAAGAAAAAATACTGACCCACTGGCATGTCTGTGTGTTACTTAACTGGGCACTTGCATCACAAAGCATGACTAGACAGTGATGCTAGAAAGTGATCACTTTTGATCTACATTGACCTATTATTGACCTACTATACTGTCTGTGCTGTTTATGTAGTAGGCACTGTTGATACTCACCTGTGCTTTTCACGAATCCTAAGTAAAAGAAAATGCCCATTTTGAGAAGAGGGCTGTTACATAATTTTGCATATCATGTACGAAAGAGGGTGTGGGTGGGTATTACTGTCAATCCAAGACAAAGAAAAATATAATTATTCAGGGGTGAGAGGGTGGGAAGTCACTGGTACAGGTGCAGTGAGGGAACATGGCTGATCTCACACCTCCCAGAATTGTGGTGGCCAACGAAGACAGCCTGGCCCCATGCAAAAGGGAGTCTGGAGGCAAGAGCTCCCTGTGCCCAGTTATTTTCAATGTGCTTGCATGATCAGTGAAGAAGGGCAGAGAGAATAGAAACAGAAAGGCTTTGGAACAGGGCTGTGCCAAAAGTGGTTTAGTCAGCTTTATTTTTTATCCCCTCGTGAAAACTATGACCACTAATAATACTGCTAGTTTGCTGTTGGTTTTATTGGTTAATTTCAGTTTGCTTTTTTTGTTTGTTTGTTTGGTTGGTTTGGTTTTTCTTTTTCTTTTAAGAAATCACAGTGGAGACCCCTGAAAAAGTGTGAGGAATCTGATCCCTGTGGCATTTACAACACAGGCAGCAGCATGCACTGCTGATGCAGAGAAGCCTCATCTGTTCTAAGTTAAACATGGGAAGAGTCATATGTTCA
>JANIJG010009745.1:26669-37981 GCA_024611175.1 Megaceryle torquata | reverse complement strand
ATATGTTCATAACCCAATGCTAAAATTAGTGCGATTTCTTCTGAGGCGCGTGCTGAGCCACTGATGGCTCTGAGTGCGAGATAAGGGTTGTTTTTTTTCCTGTGTGTTTGTTTCATATGCGTCTAGAAATGCAGCTACCTCTTTATGAATCTCTTATTAAAGATCTGATGGCCTGTTTGGTGCTATATGGAAAGTACAAGAAAGGCAGTCCTTTCTCCGAAAGCCTTATAAATTGAGTGCCTTTTTTTTGTTCTCAGTGTGTTTTCCCACTGAGGCATACAAAAGCAGGACCAGGTCAGTACTGGTGTAGGAAAAGCACAAGCTATGCTGAAAAACCTCAGAGCATGGAAGAGTCCTGTTTTTCCAGCTGCAACCACATCTATCCCTGGAGAAACTCATCTGTTACTGGCCTAGTGGGCTGCCCTGAGCCTAAGTCAGATTTATTGGTGCCCACCATGGGACATGATCAGAGCTCTGATGGATTGTTCAATAGTTCAGATTCTGGTTCACTCACTTAAGAGAGTATCACTTTTTTTCTAAGAATCTTTAAGGATTGGAAACTAAACCAGACTTCTAAAATGATGTTGTTTCTGAGAGCAAAACTATTATAATGTGTCTTTCTAAAGCAAACTCAACAGATGTGGAGTCATCAGATGCGGAGGGTAGCACCAGACTTTTATCTATGAAGGAGCTGTGAAATCTGAGAAATGACTATAGACATTATGAAAGTGAGCCACTGGCCTCCTGGCTGCTCTGATGCTGGGATAATGAGGCCAAGTCCTTTGAACTGGAAGGTAGAGAAACCAGGCAGTTTGAGTTTCTGGCTAGAGATGGAGGCATTGACCAAGGGCTTGCAAGAAAGAACAACACCCTCAGCCTCTGGAGGTGACTCTTGTCAGCTGTAAAATCCAGATACCCCTTTAAAGAGAACATGGAATGTCACGACAGCAAATGGATGACCACGGAAAAATGCATCAAGTACCTGAGAGAACTGGCTGGGCAATGGGTGATTTATGGTGATAGGCAAGTAGTAAACCCTGATGCAATCCCATGTTGCAGAAGTTTGAGCAGAGTGCCCCATTAGCATATTCCCACATGCTGTCAGCAATGATTTGGGGAACAGAAGGTGAGGCACCAACTGTGACCGAAGTGTCCAGGAGAGTACAACAGTATGAAGACAGTGTCTCTGGTTCCAAACAGGTCCATGTATAAGCCATGGAGAGGATGGCTAAGGAAACCAAAAGACCAGTTGTACAACAGATAGAAAAACTTGACAGGAGGGAGAACAGGTCCTATTCTTTCCTTAAATAGACTTGTGTTGAAGCCAGTAGGAGAAGACACTCTCCTGTGAGACCAGCAAAACAGGAACAGCACATGTCATGACATACTCTGTGGTTTCTCCTGTGTGAGTCTGGAGAGAAAATGAGCAGGTGGGGTAGAAAACCTACCTCTGCCCTACAGGAATGAGTACTCTACATACAAGGTGAAAAAAAAGAGAATTCTTCCAGAAGGGAGGCTGCTCCAGTCTACTGTGAGCAGTCCTCTGGTCCAAGTACATGCACATCAGATCCAAATGTGAGTAGAGGGAATGAAAATGTAATGCTCGTAGTCTATACAAATCCTGTAAACTGTGTACACACTGTGAACTGTGTACAGCCTGTGAACTATGTACACCCTGTGAACCTGGTAAACCATGTGAACTCAGTGAACTACACAAACCTAGTTGCTAGCCTCAGAATTAGAGGGGCCCTGCCTCCAGCTGGGTGAAGGAGAGGGACAACAGAGTTTATTGGACTGGGTGGATTTGATGGCCTGGCACATTAGAACCACAAGCATTTAGAGGTCTGGTAGACACTGGTGCACAGTGCACCCTATTGATATGAAACCATAAAGGGACAGAATCTATTACCATTACTGGAGTAATGGGACAATCTCAAGAACTGACTGTATTGGAGGCTGAATAACTGGGAATAAGTGGGAAAAGCACTGTATGGTGACTGGTTCAGATGCTCTGTGCGTCCTTGGCATAGACTTCCTCAAGAAAGGGTATTAGAAGAACACAAAAGGATATTGGTGGGCCTTTGGTATGGACACACAAAACAGCTGACTGTCCTGACTAACCTTTTGAAGGAGTTTGCTGCTGTGGAGCAGAAGATCAAAAGGTGCCAGTTGCTACAGAAACAGTGCATTGATGACAATATCATACCAACAGAGACTCTGTAGCTCCTATCCAGAAGCTGATCCATCAATCAGAGTGTCAAAGAGTTGTTAGCAAAACTTACTCACCTTTTAAGTCCTATACGACCAGTGCGGAAATCTAGTGGGGAGTGAAGAGGGGTTAACAAAGAATGTCTGTTATAGGTTTAGTGGGCTGCCCTGACCCTAAACCATGATAGTTATGATAAATTATTGTATGAGATCTTTAGACTATCAGATATGATCTTCCTTTTCAGACTTAGGGATAAGTCAGCCAGGCATTACATAATATAGGAAAGCATGTTTGATCAGATTTCTCTCAGCCAAAGGCTTAAAGGAAGATGGTTTTATTCCTAGCACACCCTCCCCCTAAATATTCTTCTCTTGTAAAACTCTTGTAAATAAAGCAGTATGTGTACTGGTGAGGTGACTACAATGACTGCTCATATATTTAAGGGTGCACAACATAGCATGATATATTGTAATTATATATCCTAAAGAAATATAAGTGAGATCTGCAATAACCATTGATTATGAATATTTTATTATATCAATTTTTATAGAAAGATATATATCCTTGATGAGCCTACAAAGAAACCAATAAATTGGGCATCTAGCATTTTCTCCTAAGAGCAAACCCCTTGATGCTGTGCTCCCGTGCCACTTCTGAAAGCACGTATGATATCAGAGTTAGTTTGAGAGAGATAGTCCCTTCCCAATGGGGCCATCAGTGGCACTGCAATGGTGACCTTCTGGGATACTTTTTTCATTTGGATTTCATTATATGTGTCAAATGAAGCTGTCACCAGTGTACACTTCCATGGATAATATGGTGATCTCATATAATTATGTATGTATTGCAGTCTCAGGATTGGGACTCAGTATTGATTTTGTCTTTGCGTTACAGTAAATCTGCAAGAATATGATCTGAGCCTGGTGATGCCCTTCATGGCAGTCATGTCTGGTGTTTCTTGACTAGGCAGGATGAGCAGGACTTGACCCCAGGCTAAGTAGCAGCAGCCCCAGCCACCCCAGGACAAGGCAGATTAGAAGTGAAAGAAGTAAAGGTGTTAGCCTCCTTCCAGGGACACCCCACGTGGGCATTAGGTAATGAATATTATCTCCCTATGGAGAAGTGGTGAGGCTTGGGAAAGCCAGTGTTGCTGCATGACAGACAGCAATGCAAACAAGATGTCAGGCTAAGTGCATTGACTTAAAATCTTAACTTCAACATTTAATTAATATTTCCAGAGTTTCTTGGATCTTTCTGTTGTGCATCAGCCAGTATTGTTATTGGGCAGATGCCAGAGTCTTTGGCTTTAAAGTTGCTAAGTCTGAACAACATTAGCTTTTTCCTAAGTTTTATGTCTTGATCTCTGATGACAAATATCCTATTCACTTTTGAGATAGAAATAGCAAGCCTTTACAGAACTTCTTAGATTGTATCCATGCAAGTGCGTGCCTGTGCACATACCCTGCAGCCAATCTGCTTGAAACTGAAATCCAAGAATTGCACCAACATTTGAAATGAGAACTTGCAATATATATTTTTTTTTAATAAAAAATTAAAATATCCTAATTAGAGGACATTAAATAGCACAGCTATGCCTGGGAAGCATAGCTTACAGCTACAGTGAATGTGACAAGTGGGAAAAAGGAAATGGTGATCTGAAGGTAGTAAGAATAAAGGGATAAAAAATGAATCAGTAAAGAGGAGGTTGGCACTAAGGAGTGTGACTTATGAAAAGTTTAGGGTGAAGGCTGCTATCTCCCCAATGAACACAACACCTAGGTGTGAATAATAAAGGCTACAGAGCAGAAAGCCAAAAAAGTGCTTGGAGGAGCTGCCCCAGTGGTGCAATTTTACATCTGACATCAGACAAACCAGAGTCTTGCACTCCTGGTTAGAGGAGTGAAAAATAATGGAGATAACATGCTTGCTTAGAGATCCTTGCTTAAAGAGGACATGGCTATTCTATATTACCACTGGGAATATTTTATATTCAAATTATGACATATTTAATTTGGTAGGACAAGTGCAGTTTCATTGCCTCCCCCAGTATCTTTTGGAAGAAAATATTTATTAAAAGCATGACCTGGAAAAGACAAATGTCTGAAGGAACAATGAGGAAATGCAGATACTTTCTGAAATGTTATCTTATTGTATAAATTTAATTTATTGTTATTATTCTCATTCCTGCTGAATTTTTTAATTCAGCCACTGAAAATCTTCAAATGGAGCAACTCATGCACACTGTAGCACATAGCCTTGTCTCCTCCTGCTTGCTCAAGCCACTGCTTATCTCAGGTGCATGGACACCAGAGGCAGGTGGACATGTAGCCCTGCTCTTCTCCCTCTCATCCCAGGTTGAAATTCTTAAGTAGTGATTGGGCAATTTATTTTTTTTTTCAGTATAGTGCATTTCTTCCCAGACCTTGTTAGGAGATGTCTGTTATAGGCTTACTTGAAAAGTATCATTAAAAATGGAACCAAACAAACAAAACCAGCCCTTTCCTAAATAAGAGCAAGTCTTGCTAAAGCAGCCACACTTAAGCTAGCAGCAGCATCTCGGTGAAGTGCTTCACTTGTGTCAACAGAGGGCACGAATCCCATAAAAATCACCATGACTATTTAAGTAAGTGCCTCGCAAATACTAGCTGCTAGTGCTCTGAGACTTCAGGTCTTAAAGAGAAAAGCATCTGCTGCTGTTGCTCCCCTACCCGGATGTCCAGGTGATTTTGGGCGGGCATTCTGTATTTCACCCGGGGATTTGTGCAAGTAGAAGCATAAATAGCTATTATCCAGGCTAATTTCCCACAAGCTGGTGAGGTAATAGGTCTCTGGTTTTGTTTTTGTTTTTTTAACTTGTTTTGTTGGAAGCTAACAACAATTACATTTACAATTGTTGTAAATGTAGCTCATCAAAACTACCCAGCCACCTTTTATTCTTTCCTGGTGATTGCCATGCCTGTGTTCCTTACAGAAGCATCAACAAAGCATTGCTTTGATAAACCTCAGCCTTAGTCATTACGTTGCTTGATTTTACACTGATCCTTCTGCTTCAGTAGTTACTTGATAGTAGTCAGGGCTCGTGATTTGCTGTTTTAATCCCTATGGTTATCTCCCCTCACAGCAGATCTCACCATCTGCTTTAGCTCTGCTGCCTGGGTTGCTGACATCAATTCTATCTCTCTTTAAAAACTGCATTGTCTCTTTCATTTCTTCAGTCAAGAAGGAGAAGCTAGCTGATTTCAGAAGAAGGACTGGCCTGAAGCTTTGTAGCTTCAGCTAGCAAAACAGAACCATGCTAGTGCCACGGGTGAAAGCCCCCACATCAGAGTGCTCCGTGGTTTCTGGGGAATTCAGCGGTAGGTTTGAGGTCTGATTTAAGCCTACCTCTCATTGTAAAGCAACAGTTGTGCTGTATGCACACCAAGAAGGAGCTGTCACGTGGCTGTACTGAGCTTGAGACAGGAGGGCACCTAGTGTAGAGGTGTATGTGTGGGGTGTGTGTCCTTTCCCCACTCCCCATCCTATTGCTTAGGGTGGCTGAGGAACACAGGGATAGCTCAGCCCTGTTGCTTGTGTTTTAGAGAAGCTGTAAAGAAACTGGTTGGCAGCTGGAAGAGTAAATATATCATCACCTACACCAGCTTCTGGCAAGGAGTATGCTTTATAGGAGGACCGCAGCATCAGAGTCCTTTTTTAATGCTTCTGAGCACAATCCAAAAGGATGTGGCAGTTCTGTTTGTGGGCAGTGGCAAAGTGTAACAGACTGGCAAAGTCTGAAGAGATGTTTTCCAAAGAGACTGAGCTGGGTAGTATGGACTGGAGACCAGGTGTGGCTTTCGCTAATTGCTGTTGGCTTGGGCATCTGACTATGGCCACTGGAAATGGGAAATGGAGGCCAGTGGAAGCTGTGTGTCACCAAGATGTGGCATGAAGGACATCTAAGATGAGACTCCAATTCTGAAAATGTATGTCAAAAAATAAAGGAAAAAAAAATCTTATAAATGCTTTCTTCATGCTTTTGCTTTCTTTCACTCTTTGTGGATAGAGTAGGGGCTTTAATTACTGTTTCATTACTGAAAACTCTAAGGGAAAAAAACAATAGCTCAAAGACAGTGAGCAAAAGCAAAAGTTGTGTGTCCAATGTTTCAGATTGCTCCGTACCTGTGTGGGAAATAGTTTCACTGGGGGCTCACAGTTCCTGACTTGGGTACTGCTGAAATAAAAATAACCTAAACATAGCATTTAAGATATTGAAGCACTTAGTGTTTTCAACCTTGCACTGACTTCCCTATTTGCTCCTTACACTACATCTCTCCTAGAGCAGGCAGCTGTGATGGAGAAAGTCACACTTGGATCCAGTTAATGGCCCCTTGCGAGCCTTTAGAAAGCAGATCCTTAGTTGGTATAAGTCAGCATGTCTTGCAGGAGCTGGCATTTTGAGATTTGCTCTCTGCTGAGACTAATTAGTGAATGAGAGTAGGTTCACAAGTTTTTCTGTGTGGGTTGAGGTCTGTGCTGCTTTGGGTAAAAGGAAACTGGGGAAGAAGCTGATGGCTGGGAACACTAGTGTCTGGTCAGATGCTGTCCTGGTGTGCATGGAAACTCTTTTGGGTTCTGTAGGGTCCTCTTAGGAGAAGCTCCCCAGGTAAATCAATCATGAATATTTCCAGTTTGCTCCCTCCAAAGCTGGCTATGGGCTCAGATATTTCTTAACAAACCTGTGAAAGGAAGTATAAAACACATGTTCTGCTCAAGTCCTCTTTCTCCTTGGTCTCTCCTGCTTTGCTTAAGATGGCCAGAGAAGGGAAAGGTTAAAACTCTCTTGCAACCTGGAAGCTTTCTGAAATCGGGAAAGAGCTAAAGTCTCCAAGTAGGGAATTTCACAGAGTAGCTGCCAGGCTGACCAAAGCCAGACTCAACACATTAAGAAGCTTTTAGAGAGAAAAGGCTTAGGCTGGCAGGAAAAATACTTTGTAAAACTCAGGCACTAATACATGATCTATTTTAAGCTTGTTGTGCATGTAGGAAGAAATAAAGAAATAGTAGCATCTGAGATATTGATGATTTTGTAGCTGTTTTTATTTTAACTGCTGTGACAGCTGGTGATGGATGATGCCATTTTAATGAAGAATATCCTTCTGTAGAAAAGTGGTGATCTTCTTGGATGTTTATTGTCCTTTGAGCTTTGAATTATTTGAGGTTTACTCTTTGCATTGTATATTATATTCTTTTCCAGTTTGATTGGCATTTTGCTGAATCATAGTTATGTTTTTAATTTCCCAGTGACTCAGGAGCTGGCAGCAGTTGTGTGGGCATATGCACTGCAGTGCTGAGCAGTAGTGTAGCTCAAAATGCAAGGGGAACAGAAGCAACAAAAGAACAGCTTGTGCTTGGCTGTAGTGTTTGAATTTGACTACAGTGAGCTTCTCATTACTAAGTTGTAGGGAATAACAACAGATGAGAAAAACCCCCAACACCAAAGGCTCTCCTCCCCTTGCTCCAGAAAGATATTTTATTTGTAGAAATGAAATTTTCAATTAGGTGGAACAGAAACCTCTGAGGAAAACAAACTGATCTACTGATACACAGTGCTTCTGCTGGGCAAGGACCTTCTTTTCTAAAATGTTGTTATATTTAAAGCAGAAAAGGAGGGCCTAAATTTCTGCTTTAACTTTAGAAAAAGCAAATAAGGCAATGGCTACATAAGCTGTAGTCTTTGCCAACCTATTTGCTGATAAATGAGTGTTGATGTTCTAATGTTGTGATTAAGTAAGTCTCTCAAATGTCATACTGTCCCTGACTTTTTTTTTAAGTGAAGAAGTCTGTAGGAACATGGTCATTGCAGACTTGCTGACTCAAGTCCTCCATGTTCCAGGGTCAAAAGTGAGTTGCTAAATTAAATTCTGACTAGGCTATTCAAAGACATCCCCTTCAGGGACACATTTTGAAAATTCAGCTTGGCAAAAAGATGAGTGACTGTGGCTGTGATTGCTGTGGCAGTGATTATCACTGCTGGCCCACTGGAAGCAGTCTCACAGAGGATGGGGAAAAAAAAGCCTGTCATAGTAAGATTTGAATAGGAAAATGTCCCTATGTCTATAAAATTCATAAATGAATAAACTACATCTACTGGTGACAAGCAGTTTTGTATGTATCAGGAAGAGCAGACTGCTTTGTCTCCTGCACAACAGATATGGAGTGCAGTGTTCTCCTCTTGAAAGCTTTTGCCTAATTTGAATAGGCAAAATTGAATGCAAATTTCACCCTAGTTTGTTATAAATCTGTAAATGGAAAGTATTTTTTCCATGTTTTTTTCAAAATAATCTGCAAAAGATATTGCGTTGTCAAGGTTCAAACTTCTTGGATGCAGCTTGCTTTTTGTAGATAACAGAAGTAAAAATCCCTTGGATTATTTATTTTTTAATTCTGTAGTAAGAAACAGCTAGGGAAAAAATACTTGGTTACTTCCAGAGTTTCAGACAACAGTGTCCATAGAGATAAAAATGGGCAACAGAGCCAAATCTCTAGTATTATCCCCAAATGAAAGAGAGAGTACTGTACTGCAGGCAATATATGATTTTTTTTTTGTATTACCAAGAGGTATCATACAGCTACATACAAATCTTAAAAAAAAAAATTTATCATCACGGGAATTACTATGAATAGCATTATAATCCACTGTTTCTGCTTTAGTCACTTTGCCATTGTCTGCATTTTTACATTTCCTAGCAAGAATCCATTCATAAGATTTGCTAGAAGCTAGCCTGGAATGTCTTTCACAATCTGCTCCATTTGCATGGTGCCTTATAGTTGACAAATCAGAGCAAAGCCTTATGGCAATTATTGTTATCTTTGTAGATCTGTGCAGAATCACTTCTCTGTTCCTTCCAGGAAAATGTAATATTGCTGTTAAAGGGGTTAATTTGAACTGCTACAGTATGTTAGTGACTGTCACACTGAAGATGTACACGCAGATTAACTTGATCACTTGAAAATATATAAATAGCATTTATGTTTAAACCTAGTCAGTCACACTCTGTTCTCTAAATCCATCATACCAAACTAATACTGACTTAATGCAAGCAGTATTTAATTCAGGGTAAATCTATGGGATATAAGTAGCCTGATATGCCAAAAGATGGAATTGATGCAGGTTAGTCCTCAGGGATTTATTTTAGTCCTTTTCAGATGTAGAGGTTTTTTGAGATTGAAGTTATTTCTGTACAATTATGACCCCAGTTACATGTGACCTCAGCACCATCCTTGTCTGAAGCTCACCAGAGACCTCCAGAAAAACTGGGAGCCTGCCCCCTCTGCCCCCAGTTTGTCTTTGCAGCCCACCAGTACAAAACCAGTATAACAGGAGAGCAAAACAACGTGATGAGTCCCTGTGGGTCCTGCTCTCTTCTTCTCTCTGGCTGCTGCATCTTGGAAAACATTTGTACTGACCTCTGGAAAGGTCTCTCCCCAAAAGCTTGTGAGCCTGCTGGAAGCAGCCAGATGTAACAGTGTTCAGGCCTATCGGGAACCCTTCTCTCTCAGTGATTTTAACCGAGTGCCCATCCACAAGACCCTGGTACTCACATTACCACCAGTGACCCATCCCAGAATGCTGCTTCTCGGCATACCTTTTTACTACAAGGACCACAAGAATGAAAACAGAGGTAGAATGTTGTAATAGCCAAACTCTCAGATACAAGGTTTTCATTTCAGATGTGCAGGTTAGCTCTGTTCTGAGAATCAATTTCTTATCAGTGAAAATTTTTCATCCTCAGAAATATATCTAAGACATAGGAGACAATCACGATAAGGGATGACTCATTTGCCAATTGACGGTTAGGGCTTGCCACTAGTATACTTCAAACTGACTCTTTTGTCAGTTGATGACAAATCTATCCGTGGTTCCCAAACTTAATTGTTAGTGCTGCTGTAGAAAACAATCTACCTTTCAAACACCTCTGTGTAGACATCATGCATAGTGAACTTATAATGAAGGCACAACCTTATGCAAGCAGGGCAAAAGTTTAAAGTCTCGATGACCAAGTCGTAAAGACAGTACAACAGATATGTGCCAATTAAAAAATGCAATACAGATACTTCATTACTTTCCTTAAAGAATTTCCTTTCTTTCGCACCTCCTGCAACACCCATTAATGGTTTTAGGGGTCACACCAGCAATTCCTGTTGAGGTGGTTTCTCCACTACTGTAGCATGTTGTTAGCTGGAACCTCCCTGAGATAGATAGCAGCAAAGCTTTTATGGATGCTGGCACCGGAAGGACCAGCACTGCAGCTGAGTATCAGAACTGTGATAGTGCAACTGTGACAGGCTTGTTGTCCAAATCAGCACAACTTCTGTGCCACAGCATTAACAGGGAAAAAAATTACAGCTGTGGAGGAGCAGACTTGAGGAATAATGAAGAGCAGAATGTTTTGAAATGTGTAAAATCCATGTACTACCAGTTCAAGAATGGAAACTGAAAAAAAAGGTTCATGTTTTGGTGGTGTGTATTTGTTTGTTTGTTTGTTTGTTTGTTTAACTTATCTATAAATCCAGGACAAGAAGAATATGAACTGAGAGAAGGTTTATGTTTTAAATGCAACATTAATGTCTTCAAATGACTTTGGGGTGTTTTATGAAATTTAAAACTAGCTATAGTAAGCATATAGTAAAATAAGTAAGCAATATATTCTGTGATAATTATGCCCATACAGAAATAGCATTCTGCAAATATTAAAAGGTCTTCTAAATATTTGACATATGCAAGAGCACTAATTAATGCTTTGTATGGCAGAAGTATTAAACAAAGCACTGGGAATTGTTTGTGAATGATTTATACAGAGGACTATATATTCAGCTTGATCATGGCTATTTGATCAGATACATTAATAAAGGTGTTTTGTTCTGGGTGGACTAATCTGATCATTAACCATTTTTGCCAGTAGGATTTCACAGGTTCAGTGTCAAATTCTCAAATATCAGTGAAAGCTTAGTTGAAATGCACGTTACAGTGTTGGTTAATATCTAGAAAGTAACTTATTCAATACATTAAAAAAAAAAACCAAACCAATTTCTGTAAGCAGAATCTAAGTTGGTTTTGCAT
>JANIJG010009744.1:43914-61720 GCA_024611175.1 Megaceryle torquata | reverse complement strand
GGCAAGCAGAGGAGGAGGCTCTCCTTTCAACCAGGAAGCTCCCTTTCTCTCCTCCCTTTCCCAGAGAGGCCTTTGGGCTGCTGCTCCCCCTTCCCATGGGTGCTCTAAGACTTTATTCTCTCGTGGCACAGGAAGGCAACTCAACCATTAAGAGAAGACTCTGACATAGTCTCGTCTGTTGTCATGTTATGCATTTACATAGCATCAGGTGTGTTTCTCAGTCTCACAAGTTTGGTCTCTGCTATAATTAATGAATACTCATTAGCATACCAAAGAAATTAAGCCTTCTCATCCTATTCTCATTATATCATACTAAGACAGAGGAGAGTGTTGTCCTAATGCTGTTTATGAACCACATTTCAATTTCTTCACTTCAGCTAAATAGTACCTTGATCTGCTTTCCTACTGTGCTGAGGACACTTCATGAACTACCATGCTGCTTGTTCCCACTCTTCCAATTTGCTGTTGCTATGCTCTTAGCTTACACTCTGGGCTTTTATTTTGTTTTTTTTTTAATATAGAAAATGCAGTGATAAGTCAACTCAGGTCCTTGTTTAAAAAAAAATCTGCACAACGTTGCTTCCAGCCCCATCAAAGAAAAAAACTCTTGCAGCCCAAAATGCAGGATAAAGCAAAGCTACTCACTCTCTCATTGTGCTCCTTTTAAGCCTGAAAGTTCTTCCTAAATCAATTTTCCACACTGCCCTTTCTTTTGTTTTGCTTAATTCCAATCACACTGCCAAATAATAGCAATTGTTCCTTCGTTTGTGGTCCTCAGCTTCTAAGAGTATTGTATATTTTTCATATGAAGTTCTATAAAGCCTCCTTGAAATATTTCACTGGTATTCAGATTCACTGGATTTCCACAAGCAATTATTACAAAACCAGATAAGCCCCTCTGCCCAAGTTCAGTACAATTTCCATTCCAGTTAAAAAAAAAGTCAAACCATCAGCCCTATGACTGTAGTGTCTAGTACAACCCAAAGGAAGAAGTTAACTTGCAAATGTAAATAGCTTTAAATTAATCAATATGCCCTCTTTTGCAAAATGAAAGATTTCACTGTAACTGTTTATTTTAAATGTGAAATTATATTTAACAATTCCTACTTTGTGACTATCTGAAATATAGGATGTAAATTAAAATGAAACACAGGACTAAAAATCTGTAAGAAACCATGTAATTCATTATTCTTTTGTCAAAATAACAGAATGTTCTGGCTCTCCTGCTTTAGTTGAAACTTTATTGAATCAAGCATTGGCTACATTTGTCTCTAAGGTTACTGGGTTCTGTGGTGTTATTTTAGAGCAACATACTGCTTGTCTCCTCGCAACACTCTTCTTTCTTACCCCTCTCTTAATGGTGCAGAAACCCTTCTAAGAATGGATCCTGCACATTATTTTATTTGTCAAGCATATATACCAGGAAAAGGCTGACAGTCGCTGCTGCTGGAACAAACTGGAACACTTCTTCAGGCTTAGTCTACTTTTTATTAAGATTTTGGAAGGATCTGCCCTTTTTATTAAAGCAACTCTCCTGTGATATTAACAGAGACAAAATCTTCTGTCCAAGCATATATTCCATTCCTGTTTTGTTTTTTTTTTCCCCACAGGGATGTTAGAGCATATACAGACACTGCTGGAGCTGTAATTTATATCAGCTGGCTTCTCAGCTGGAATGTGTTTGATTCCATCACCAAGTGCCCTATCCAAGCTCCCCACCCTCACCTTTGACTAACTGGAGAATAGGAAGGTGACCATATCGCTTAGTCATTTGTAAAAAATATTTTTCCTATTCTTGATGTAACAATGACATTTATTTTGTTTAGGGACTGTGTTCGTATTCCAGTGTTATGGATCCTTGCTGGATCCAGGAGGGACTTTGACAGATTAAACTCACAGACTATAATCCTCCTTCATGGAGAGCTGCAAAGGGTCTGCACTGCGTGGAGGATGGAACCATCTGCCTGTATAGGTACCTGCTCCCTACCTGAGCCCCCTGGACTCAGCTGTACATCAGTATCTAAATTCTCTTAGAATCACCTCTGACAGCTGTACTCTGATTTCACTTACGACACAAAATATGTTGTAGCGGAAAACATTTTTCTAATCAGTTTTCATATTTCCTGAGTATCTTGCTAGCAATTGTATTCCTTCTGCTGGTTTTATCAATCAGCAGCTTTGTTGATTTTTTTTTTTTTGTTGTTTGGTCATGAAATCTAAAAATGGTCTGTGAGCACTTTATGGGTTATTTTAATTACAAAGAATTGTACATATCATTCATGTCCTCATGAGGTATAGCCATTATTAAATCAATTTTGTTGTTGAGTTAGACTAATGTAAAGGTAGGATATTGGATTTCTAAACTAATTATACAGGCAAGAACTCTTGTCCCAAGTTTAATGGATACTTTGGACTGCATACACTCTGGTGGCTTAATTTCCTTAATTCTATCCAAATACCTGATCAACTAAATCTAGCAGCACGGTAATTTTCAGGCATTGGAAAACAGGCATTTATTTTACTTACCACCGCACATTTAGGTACTAGGTTTGTAGAAAGCACGTTGTTTTACCTCCATGGTGAGTGAATCATCATTTGTCATCCACCCACCTCCTTGAAGCCAGGCTCCTTTTCCACTTTCATGTATGACATGCAACAAATAGAAATTTAACTAAATCCTTTCTTTGCTTTTCAAAGCTCCAGGCACCTAGGAAGTTCTGATTCTCCTTATTCACATCCCATGAGCTCCCCATTCTCTGAAGGACTCTTGAAATCATTCAAAGGAAAAAGGGAAGACATCTTAACAGTACTGAAAGATGTTTTGCAGAAGGTGCACAAATAATCAATACCAGTGAGGTTCTTCCTTCCCCAGAGGCAACCATCTTGACAGCAGGAGTTACTTGAAGTAAATACGAAATGCACTTTGCCTATGGTTTTTTTTAGGCCATGCAAAAGAAACTGGTATTCAGTTTCTTTGGACCAGTCTTCCTCTTGCTTCAGTTTCTTCATAACATCTAATAAATCTGCAAGGAGGTATACTAGGTTACACCTTGTATCCTCTGAATTTTATAAAGGAGCCAACACTCAACACTCCCAAGTTTCCATGGAGAATTTTTGGCTTCAGATCAAATAGAAGCTCATCTATATTAAAAGGAATAATTTCTCAACTAAATGAATCTAACTGACTCCATACTCAAAATAAGCACCAGAGCTGAGAGAACAGAGGCAATCATCTTCATTTTCAGACATGGGTAGGCCTACATATGCCAAAAACATAAAAACAATGAGCAGTTGGTTATAGCAAATCATAGTAGACATTGATCAAACCAGGTCATAAATAATTCTGTCTTCACTGTAAAAAGATTTAAAAAATGAATTTAAAAATAATCAGCCTTTCTTTGTACTCAACAATCTGGAAAAAATACTCCAATTGACATGCAGTTACTCCCAATTTTGTAATATAATTGAAATTTCAATATGACCTACAGGTTTCATAGATTTTGCAAGTTCTAACAGCAGAAAAGGAGAGAGGAAATTAAGAAGGTAGAGATAAGTTCTAACAAGCAGTAAATGGATATGCCGATTCCCTAACTTTACATAAATTAATAGGTCTTGTCTAGTAAGTGTCATATTTTAAGGATGGCTGAAACAAACAGTAATTTCTCAGACTTAAAATGTGATCACAGTGCTTAACAATGGATAAGCTACAAAAAAAATCTACACTTTTCATGCCATTTCTCTGCAATATGTACTACTTCCTGGTCAATACTATAGATCACACAGACTAATTAATGTGTGATTGCCATTAGTTATGTATGTAGAATCTGATAACAATATTAATTTGTGCTCTAAGTGGAGGAAATATTTGAACAGGTTAGCTAGAGTAGAGATCCCCCTTGCACCAAATTCTTTAGTCTAACTAAAATCGGAGGCTGCATCTGCAAATACTTCTGCAGTATCTGAATTTAGCTCATACATAAAAATTTCAGTAAAACCACTTAATCTGGGTCTGATGCTCACCTTCATATTTTTATAAAAATGCCTGTGTTTGTAGGACAGTGCAAGGAATATTAAAAGCATACCACACTTCCACACAGATAACCCACATTTCAGATAACGCACTTTTTAAACATACTGGTGCTGGCAAAAGCACTCTTACAGAAGCCATGTCCTCATGCCACTTTTAAATTCAGGTAAATTGGCTAAAGTTGGAGTTGAGATGTTGGGGTAGAAAGAGTAAGGAAAGGGGATTCTGAAAGAGAGATACAGGGAAAGGAGATGGGGGGTGGGTTCCATAGACCTGGGATAATATATTTCCTGAGCATAATCCTATTGCTGAGATGTAAGCCTTGTTTGTTTACTTTTGCAGGTAACTAAAAGCTATATATGTGAAACATAGTAAAATAAATATGAACACACAGTGGTTGTCTCATGGAGGAACAGTCAGTGCATACTGAGAAGAATTAGTCTTTTCATGTAGCCTCTGCTCACCAAGTCCATGCGGTATGCTCAATGTGTGCATGCAGCTTGTGCTTTCTTCATCTGCATTTGGCTTAAATCAGGAAAAACATTGGATTAGGACCTCATTTACTGTGTCTGGTTAGGAAAAGCATCAGTATTGTCAGGTGAGCTTTTATTAAGTAATGGGTGTAATTTATAAAATGACAATCTAGAAGTCCCTGCCAACAGAAGACTTTAAAATGTTGCTCCTCTATAGAAAACAGGATTTGCATACCTTGTTTGAATTCTTCTCTTACTTTTTTGTTTTGTTTTGTAGTGCACATAGCAGCCTCCATACATATATACCGTACCTATACTGTACATATGTACTCCATATGTACTATAAATACCACAAGCAAAGCCATACTTTTGTGGTGACACTGGGACCCAAACAAGACATCATTGCACATTAAACTTGTATTAAACTAATTGAAAAATAGATCAAACATTGCTAATAAAACAAGATAAATACTAAACATTAAAAGACAGATACTTTCCAGTGTTCCATAAAATCACACCTTTCAGACAAATTAATTATTTGCATCATAAAAAATTGCTAACTAAAAGAAAATATTCCAAAATAAAGTAATGGCTAAAAAGCTTCAGGTGATTTTTGATTACATTAAAACCCATTCCCATTCTTCATAAAATATGCAGAATTTTGCGTCTTAAACAGTATAGATACCTTCAAAAAATTACTTTCTTTTTAATCCTACAAGAAATGAAACTATAATTGGTTAGGAAAGTATTTGGAATAGATCCAGAAACAAAAAAAAACCTACAGCTATTCTCATGTAAGTGGCACAGCATGTGTCAAGAGTTTTCACATACCTTCAGGAAGAAATCTCAAATTAAGTCAACATTGTACTTGATTTCAGTGATCAGAGTTAATATTCTGCAAACTCAAACTGGCTGCCTTGTTTATTTCATAGTTTCAATTTCTATTGCTGTAATTCACCCCGACAAATAAATGGATGTATGAGGGGCTTGCCCTCTGAATAAATAATAAAATTTAACTTGTCAGGAGCTTCCTTTGCCTTGAATGAAAAACATTTCTTTGTGATGCTCTTGAAGCTAGATCCTGTTGCAAGAGACTTAATGAGCAGCTCTGGAATAAAAACTAATGGTGTGTTCCAGCTACGTGGCCACCTTGATGAGCATTAGAATTACTTCTGAGACCAGAGGGAAGAAAAAGAAGATGCACTAAACAAAATATGTCTTCATTTGAGGAGTAAAGTATTACTCAGCGGCATTATACATTGTTAATAAATTTTCTTTATCTGAAACTATAATTTAATATTTATGTATCTAATTTACATGTGACAAAGTAGCATATTCTAAAATTAGAGTGGAACCAGCAAACTATTAACTACTATAAACAATACCAAAACACAACTCAAACATATTTTAAGGAAACAGTAGATACATTTTGGACTGGGGAAAGACTTCAGTTGCAGATTTTTTTTTTTAAATACATCTGTTAATTACGTCTTGAAAAAAAATTGTCAAGCTCAGAAAGATTTTCTGCTTAGGGAGTCCTGGGTATATACATAAAGACCAAGAGTACACTACCAAAAAGTCCCTTATTGGTTACTAGTAGGTACAGTAATAATAGTGAATGCTGAAAGTGGGAAAAAAACCAACTTTTTCAATATTGATGTTATATGATGCCCTAGACAATATATCCCCTTCGAGCAGAAACTAGAGAAAATATCGTGCCCTTTATTATCTCTGTGGTTTCTTATGTGTAATAGAGAGCAAAAGAATTGCACTTATTGTAACATTACAGTAAAGTGTTAGATTGCAGCTCACCTTTTAAAATATTAGTGGCCATAATACTTATGATAGGTTGTGCATTATGCAAAGATGAATAAAGATGTGCATTTAAATTAAAAGACGAGCAACCACTTACAGAACCAACAGTGAGGCTTAACATAACAAACATGCACTAACCCTACACTTATGCAAAACTAAGTTCTTCCAGGAAACTGTAACCAACTGTTGACCTTCCACGAAGGTAAAGGTTTTGTCCCTTGGTAATATGTTTGGACTTTGTAGTAGAATTCCAGTTTATTAGCTCATTGTCTGTAAATGTGCTGTTCCACTGTGATATCCTTTAGCTGCCCTTGAGCTTCTGCAGAATCTGCAATCTTACGGTCACTTTTATATATGGTTTTATTGAGCCACAAAGTAAGTCCCCTTCAGTACTACACAAATAGGTTTTCTTATTCATCCTCTTCAGGTTCTTGTGGTAAAATTGGTGTCTCCTCCTTTAAGCAAGCACTAAAAAACCCAAGGATTGTGCTGTAAAGGTGATATTTGCTTTTCTCAGAAGCAATGTTATGACCTTCATCCGGGTAGATCTAGCAGAGGAGAAAAGAAAAAAGTAAATTTTTTTTTTAAAGGTTTTTCTAATATTTAGGGCTCTAATTTTTGGATCTTCAAAATGTTTTAGATGACAACACGATGTTAACATTAGTTTTACAGCATCAAGGATATCTAATAAAACTCAAAACTTATTATCTTAGAATTCAAATTTACATAAAACAACCACAGCAGTGGGATCTGCAGAAGTGCAAAAAATTATATTCTTGGTCATTGTGCTTACCACAGTTTACTTAGCTGGCTATTTCAATATTGTCTAGGTATCCAAATCCCATTCATGTCAATGAGGCTTAATTACATTTTAGGCACCTCTCAATATCCCAGCTTCTAAGTGTTTAGTGAAAAAAAACTTTTTTATTCATATTTTTAACTATCTTCCTATCTTATCTAAAATCCACAATCTCTCTTTCCTAGCGTGAATGTGGGAATTTTTATCTCTTAATTCAAATTCCAGTAGAAATTTCCCCACATGAGGCTGAATAAAATTTGCAGGCTGAATGAAGAAATCCAGGACACAGGGTCTAGAACAAGAGACTTGTGGTTGCCCAGTGGTTCTTGATGTCCATACTAGCAGCGAGGAAAATGCAAGGAAAAATGTTCTAATTGCAAATTGAGATGATACTGGTGCATTTTGGTAGGGAGGGTCTTTCTTAGGGAAGAAATTGCAATACAAGGTTTAATGTTGGACAATGTTTATATGAAATGGCACAGTTGCACATACCTGCATAGTGTAATTAACTCCAGCTTTTATTAGATGTTTAATTAGTTCTGCTGAATGCTGGAAGTGGACTTTAGCTGCAAGACAACATTTGTATATTATTAGAGAAAGCTACACTAATAAATACCCGTCTCTCAAATGGCTTTGACTTAAACCACATCCAACCTCTGTAGTTACCAGATCTGAAGTTGGTCAGAAGCACTCAGCTTCTGATCAGAAGTGCACAGCCCCACCAGTAACAGTGATGCAGGTAAAACAGCAGAGGTTTTGCAAGAAGCAGCCCCAAGGGAAGCCATTCTTTCAAGGCATTCCATATGGACTCCTCTCTCTCCCCTTGATTTACACACACTGCAGTAGTCCATTCTGTTTGGACATCATGGCAGTTTATAACTGTTTTACAGGAAAGCACACTGGATTTTCTAAGGCTTGCACAGTTACTACAGCCCACACTTCTTTAGGTAATGGACTTTCTGCAATGTACCAGTAACAATCTTTGTGTGGTAGAAAGAGGCAATTTTATTGCCATGTCCTAACCCTGAAGAGCTTAGGCTGCAAGTGGGCTGGGCAATGTCACTAGATGTGATATTAAGCAAGGGCAGCAAGCAATCAGAGTCCTAGTCTTGAACACACTGTATTGTTCAGACATCTATCAGAGTCTCAATTCCCTTTAGTGTTGAATTCAGAGGGGTAGAAACTGCTGCTGCCTTTTACAATTGGCAAAGTCTGACACCCTCATGCCTGCTCAGTCACCCACTGCATCTTTTCTGTCCCTGTCCCCACTAGTCTGAGAAGAAACACTGGATGGTGTTTGGACTCCTCTGATTTCAGTTGAGAGCCATAACACAGGCTTGATAAGTTATGTCAGGGTGACAGAGGCTGGTGGGTACCATCCTTATTGTGCTAACATCCTTATTGTGTGTATGTGGGCACTCTCACCTCAGCCCCTGTCAGCACGAGGTGCTTATCTCCCAACTGAGGAGTAAGAAGCCCTGTATTATCTCACATGCACCAGGAAAATGCCAGGGAAAGAAGTATGCATGTGAATCTTTACAGAGGAGCCTGTTGCAGCAGTGTAACTTGTGCCTGCATCAAAGCTTGTTTTTAAAACCTACATCAGTTAAGAAAGTTCAGAAAAATATACTGCAGCTGAATTTAAATCTGTAATTACAAATTATCTCTTGATTGACACATCTTATGATTCCATTTAAAGAACCTACTCTGTGTTACTTATTCTCTCAAACTACTGCTGAAATATTAGTGCCATTAAAAGGTTTCCTATAGATTCAGATGCTTTGGCACTACCTTGTAATTAATTAGCTGAAAAGTTTAACTTCCCATTTGGTGCTGTACTTCACCAACTGTAAATTCTTTCTTCAATTGCAGAATCTCTATGAATTTAAAATACCATTAAAAATGTATGCTCTATTAATAATTCATATAATACCTTTCACTAGCAAGACAGCAGTCCACAAGATTCAAACAAATTAGAACATACAGCACCTAAAAGGTACAAATACCCAGCAAAGAAAAGCATCATCAGTTTAGAGTTAGAAGTGACATTTGAAATAAAATAAAAAAATCCTGTCAGAGGGATAATGAAACTAAAAATGTACTTGCGAGGTGTGTGCCTCATCAGTCTTTGAATGCCTGCCTGTTACAACTGCTGACTACAAAAATAATTGCATCTGTGGACACTTACCATCAGCTGTCCCATGTACTATTAGCAAATTCGCTTCTTTTAAACCATGAAGATTGTGTAATACACTGGATGCCTAGTAAACAAAGACACAAAAACCTGTAAATGAATTGCATTTTAAGAGTAAAACGGTCATTTTAAGTTACTTGTTTATGCTAACTTACCTGATAGGTATTTTCCTCTCTTGATGGAATACCAAGGTACCTTTCTGAAAAAGCTGATGCTGTGAAAGTAAAAACAAAAACTTGTGAATTCATTAAAATTACTTCTATTTAAAAGTCATCAGTTTTGACCTAGTCAGGAGAAGCTATTTAAGGCATGAAGTAAACAAAGAGATCTTAATTTAAAACCAGAACATACCATTTAAATGTACCATTTAAAACCATTTTAAATGGTATGAAGAAAACTAAATCCAAAACCAAACACCAACAGCCACAAAAACAAGCAAGCAAACAAAAAAAGAACCCAAAAAAACAATCCCCCCAAAAAAACAAAGAAAAGACTAACAGACTATTAAAGTAATCTGGTCTGTATTACAGTGTGTGGTATGCGTATTACAGTCCAGCATCTGTAGCTTCTGCCCAAAACTTCATATACAGAACCAAATACTCTGTGATTGAATGACTACACAGTCAGTATCATAAGAAATTCACCGCTAACCTTGTGAAATTAATTTCTGTCAGCCTGATTCAGGCTGGTCTACCTAAAAGATTCTTATAAAATGAGTTATCTGACTGAATTTCAGTGGGAAATGGGAAACACAACTCCTTTGCAAAAACCAGTGGTGTTAATAATACTGCATCTGTTGCATGTTTTGGTAAACCATCCTAGTGTTAAAGGAAGGAAAGAGATAGTAAAGTGAAATCTAGTTGATATTGTTACATTATCTGCCCTTAGTTAAAATGAATAGCAGTTCCATGAATAAAAAATATTCTGAATAGACTATCTATACATGCATAGGGCAGGGAACACTCACCGTACAACTTCATATCTGTAATTGGTGCCACCACAGCTCCACACTTGAAGAGCCGTTCACTGGATTTCAGGATCATTGATGTAATGTACCCACCGTATCCCTAACAATGTAAATTATATTGAGATTTTTGTTGATTCATTTCATTCTGACAACAATAAAGTTAAAGGCCATTGTATAAATCCAATGGTACCATTTTACATAATGGATTTATATCTGCAAGAATTGCTTTTAAAGGAAATGTAAACCTACATTTAAGAGCGAATAAAGATCTCATTTGACCTGGTCATGATTTTTAACCTACGCAATTAATAATAACAAGTATATTTCAGTTTAAGCTCCGTAAATCCATCATGGCAGACTAGCTTATAGCTAGTAAAAGATTTGAAAATTACAGAAAAAACAAAAGCAAAACAAAATAACAACAGGAATGCTTTTGGGAACACAGCCTATGCAGGAAGATTTGTACTCAGTTTTTAATATATTCAATGTAGATATTTCCTAATTATCAAGATACACTGAGCATTTTGCGGACAGGATAGAGAGTGTGGGAATGGCAGAAACCTATGAATTGATTGTAGTATGTATTCCCTCTGACACTTGAACCTCCACAGATTGAATCCTATCACTATTAAAGAGGCTTCTGCTATAGCGCTGTCAAACAGCCCATAGAGAGGTACAGATCCTGCACTGTTTTGCAGAAATAAAAGCTGCATGTAGCCACATTGCTCAATATTATGCTAATCTCTGGATGCAATTTCTGGCCACAAAAGCATCCATCAGGCTGCTTTGTTACAAAGCAAGGAGCACAGACAACACCGTCTGTGAGAGAGACAGGGCAAAGCAGGGGAGCTCCTTCCTTGCCTCACCACATTTATCTGTCTTATGGCATGTCTCTTCATGATCTCCCCTGCAAAGTCTGTAACACACCTCCCTGGGAACCACTGTGACACAAAAGAGTCATGAAAGCTTTGCTTTGCATAGAAACATGAAAGCTTTAACTTGAGACCACAGATTTCCTTGGAATGACACTGGCAATACATATCTCTTCATCTATAATTATTCTAGACCCACAGAAAATGTAATTATGAATTGTGGAGCCTAGGATCAATGATTTTCTCATATATTATGGGCCCTTCACATTTCTGTATTTGCCATTTTCCCTTCATCATTGCTGGAAAAAATGGTTTTTGCAAGACTTTTTTTATGGTTTTGCTGTTTTGTGTTTGCAACTGGAGGCCAGAGCTGCTCAGAATTGTCCATGTGCAGATGTAGTTTCTACCTTAGAAAGAATTCCTCACTGGGCACCAGTAACTTGTATAATCCACCGAGTTTAAGAGAACAGCAACTTTCCTGTGCCTCTGGGTTCTCTACATTTGCTTTTGTTTAATATTCTGTTTGTGTCTTTCCCAGTACCTCCACAGCATATTTTAATCCTAGGATAGCTATCACCAGGTTATTTTTTATTTATGTCATGTATTCATTAAGAGCTTGGTTTATTTCTCCTGGGAATTTCTTTCCTTTGTGCTTGTGCCCTTGCTTCCAGCCAGGCTTTCCAGGACAAAAACGTTACACAGTGAGATCACATTTTTAGAAGTACTTCACAATGACAATGTAGCAAATAGTTTGTACTTCCTGATGCAAGGATACATAGTGCCTCACTCATCAGCCAGATTTCTGTGCTTATATCCTGACTGCCATTTTTTCCAGAAGCTGGTTGGCTGCGAAGTTGCAACTTACTTTCAAGCTCCCTTTCTACTTCCATGAATAAAAATGAAAATTATATGGAAACACAGTTTGCTGTCTGACAGTTCAGAAAGGCCCTTGGATCATGCATCACTTGGGCTTGTACCCCTCACAGAGATAAGCAAGGTGGCATTGGCAGATTGCCTGGCAGTCAGAAGTAGGTATTTTCTACTTTGTGCCCTTCTGGACAGCCTTGTTACTCTTGTGCCTAGTTCACATTACTGATTGTGACAAGAATTTTATTTCTCTGTGGTTCTAAAACATCTTAAAAGCTCCCTGACAGTGTGCCTGAGTCTAGTTTTATGAGATCAACATTAAGAGTTATCTTATTTTCAAGCAAAGTGCATATTCTATTTCCATCATTAAGCCAAATTTAACATATAGAAAGAAAAAAAAAAATTCCTATCACCTTGTTGTACATAGTAAAAAGGAAATTACCTTTAAAGATTTTTAATTGTTTCTAAAATAAGCAGAGTGGAAGAAAATATAATTAACCCTAGGAAGCTGTTAAATAGACTGATTTTTTTTTTTTTATTTCTAAAACTTACTTAAATTTTATGAATTTTTGTTTGACAATAGAAAACAATTCTCAGAGGCTAACTTGGAAAGAGTAAATTTCCTTGAATTCAAAGCAGCACTGCAACTTACCTATCATATCTCCCAGGTTTTGCTCTTTGATTTCTCACATTTTCACTTTTCATTCCTTACTCTCTCTTTCAGAAAATATATGTAGGAACATCACAATCAGTAATATTTTGTGAAAGAAATATATTTGTGGATAGATGTTGGCAGATATGTAAAACCATGTTTACGTGTATGGTCTATGGTTAACTGTCTCATCACGTATCTTTTAGGAAACAACATACTGCTCAGACACCTACAAAGAACAAGTGGAAATTTTCAAGTAGCAACAAAAAGAATTTCTGAAGTCAGAACAAGTGAGCAATTTGGGGTGCTTAGTGATTTCATTTCAGAAATAAATTTTCAGTCATTTGCGGGTAGAGGATATGGAGAAATGTAGATGTTTCTATGCATATGTACTTTCATATACATTGGTTATAGGCACTAAAGCCTGAAGACAGAAGTGTGCCATGATCATCTGGTGGATGGAATCAGTCTTGCTTATAAATCCTCATCTGAAAAATCTCTGTTTGCTGCCTTACAAGCCAGATACTGGTTTTGCTGCTACTGAAATACTTGCAATGAGAGTGTCTTTAGCTCAAGGAGTGTGGTAGGAGTTAAATGCCTTGCCCAAGGTTGTGCTTCAAGTTGGTAGCAGAGTGCAGATGGGAACTAGGGAGTTTCATAGTGGGATGTATGACAGTCTTATAAATGATGACTGGGGGGGACTGTCTAGGTACTCGGTCATGGTTTGTTGTTGCTTTGAGGACAAAGGCACAAAATGTTTTCATTTCTAAGAAATCACTTTTAATAATAATAATAAAAAGTTGCATATACTAGTTCATAGAAGAAGCAGCAGTGGTGTTTCTAATTGCTGTTTTTTAATAGACATTAGTAAAATGTTATTTAGTTTGTTACTAGAGGTTAAGACTTTGCCTTGTTCTGTCTCATACTAGGGTCAATGCTTCCCTGGTATGCAGCAAAGCCAGCTGACAAAATAGCAAAGGCGAGATTTCTAGATGGTGCAAAAAAGTTGTCGACAGTACCCTAGGGTTGTAACTCAGATTAATTCAAGGGTCAGTAAAACATTCAGATATAAAAGTTGTATTAGAAGGACATGGCAATTTAATTGCAGCCCAATATAAAAGTGTAAGAAACAAGCTTTCACAAAACCTAAGACCATATAAAAATTTCTAATAAAAGCAGATGTTTTTTAACAAATAATTTCTCCTGCAGATTCTGACACACAAATACTGCAGCAATATAAACCAGATATGATTAACCTCAAATACCCAATAATAGACAGAACATACAGTAAATTATGGAAAGTTTTCCCACTCTTTTAATAACAGAAATTGTCTTAGAAAAATAGACAAATGTATTTGATTCTGAACTGATTTTTTTTTTAAGAATCATGATGATACCTCCTGATGTTTTTGCACGTTACCTTTCCAAATATACTCAGTCTCTTAGGATCAATGAAGGGCTGTTTCAATAGTGATCTGAAAGAAAAACAAAAAAGTGTTTGTGGTTTTTGTTTTGTTTATTTTCTTTTTGTTTTCTTTTCTTTTACTTTTGTAAAGTAAAATGGTGAATTTTACTTTTTGAATCTAGTATGGAACTATGCTAAGGAACTGTCATATATGCACATTAGGTAGAAGGACAAATTACACCAGTAAAAGTATTATTGCACTGGGAAATGTGATTTGCTTTCTAATTCATTCTCTATATGTCAAAAAATTGGTGTTGGGCTCATCTCACCTAAATGAGATATCTGAATTTGAACATCTTGTCTAAATTTCCCATTTGCATCTGCTTTTCAGTTAAGGGAGAGAAGAGAGACACCCTCAAACAGCTATTTTTTCCCCACCCATGTTGGAAACCTTTCTCATTCCAGGGAGAATCACACTCCAGAAAAGCCATGATTTTCCACTGACTAGAGCTTAAATGACTAGATTTGACCAGGTGTCTAGTTTTATGACAGCTAAAGGAAAGTAAAAGGAATGTAACTTCTTGATTCTAGGTAAATGTCCAAATAATTAATTCGCTCATCAAGGTCATTAATCAGCATTGATAATTTTTGTACAGAAAAAACATTGTAACCCAAGGGCAAAATACAGTTGCTTTTGAGGAGACAAAACGAGCAACAGTCTCTCCTCTCAGCCAAGGGCACCCTCCTCCCTTTTTCCCATGAAGTGCAACCAAAAAGAAACCAGATGTAATTTAACCTAAAATATATTTGTATCTGTGCAGAGAGCTCAGTTTTCACAGGGCAGCATCTGGCTTGCTTCTGATAGCCCTTTTGCAAGGGTCACCATAAATGCTCTGCTCAATTGCAGAGTGCTGAGCACTGTGAACACTTAGGAACCCTATTGCCCAGGTATATCATGTTGGAGATGGTTTCCTACTGTGATGCAATGGTTGAAATGTCCAACCACTTTCAAAAGAAAATTAAAGTAAAAATAAAAATATCTGGCTTAAAATCTGTATTCCCTAGAAAAAGTCCATCCAGAGCTTGCTATTAGCCATTTTGACATGTGCACCCTGAGTAAAGAGTGTTGTCAAAGCCATGTTTGATTACTTCACAGATGGAAATTACTCTTTTTCTGCAGCTGGTGGATTATCAGTCTAAGAATGATAATACAAATGAAAAAATAACAGGCATTTGCCCCAAGTTTGCTCTTATTTACACAATTATAACTCCATTTGCTTTGTATGATTACTCCAGAATTCTATGTTGGAAAGAAGTATCCTATTCTATAGGCCTAAAATATAGTAATACAAATGCAGTTAGACATTAACATGTGCACTGCAAGAAATGTTCCTAAGGAAAACAGACAAATACAAATTAGCTTAGATGGCATATTTAGATTGCACACTGAAGGACAGCTTTGTTGAAGAGAAGCTCCAACACAAAAAGCAAATTCCTCTCTGATCTTTTATTTGCTGTTTGCAATGAAAAGATGATTGTTTCAAAATCTGTAACTGCATTAAAAATAACCATTAACAGTATGCACTACACAAAGAAAATATTCTGGGTAGTCTCAGTTAAAAATGCTCGTTCATCAAGGTGGAAGCAGGGTAAAAGAGAAGAAAAGTTTGCACATACGTACTCTACGGCTGCTATTTGGTCCTTCACTTCCACTGATCCTAAGCATCGGTGGACCTCCTGTAGAATCTTAAGGCCTTGAAATCCACTCCCTCTGCCATCAAATCGAGCTACGATGACATTATCAGAGTTGACAAGCACTGAGTCCCAGTCAATGTGAAACTTATCTGTAACCAACTGGCTGCCTGGAGCTTCATCACTGCAAATACCAACACACCAGACACAAACGGAGACTATTGACAATGTGATGCACTTTGCCGTTCTCCAATATTTTATTTAACCTCGATGGCAGAGTTCAGTCGGTTATGCAATCCTGCTGAATTATTGCCACTTCCATCAATACCATCACATTAGCTAGTGCTGGTATCTCTGCAGCAGTAGCAAGCAAAATAATTTCTTTAACTTTATAACCACTATGTTGCCAATGCCAGAACATTCTTTATAGAAAGAAACAGAAAACTAAAGCACATAATGCTGCTTATAGGTTAATAAAGTGAAAAAGAAAATAACATAACCATGAACAGCTAGCTCAGTTCTGAGAAGGCTCACGTAGAATTTGTTAAATCACACTAAACAGGCAAAAAGGAAAATTCATTCAGTACCCTGATTATGATTTTGTAGGATATATAATACTATTAAGAAGGATGTAATCTTAGAAAGCAAGAATAATTGCATTATTGTATCCTTGAATTGATTTTTTGAAAAAGGGTACAAAGAAAACTAAAGTACACAGTGGAGAAAATTATATTTTCTCTATCCAAATTCATAGCAAGAAATGCAAGGGAAAAAAAAAAGTGGAATAGGAGAATACAGTTTCTAGAGGAACAATAAGCATTTTCCATTGAAGCCAAATATACTATTTTCCTCCCAAAGAAAATAAATGTCAGTTCTAAAGGGAAACTTGTCATTATTTTTCCCCCAAGATAAACACAGAATAAGAGAGCAGAATACCATGAAGTTGTACAAAATGCAAAATAATTCTATGCAGGCTTCATCTGACAGTTGAATGCAAATTAAAATGTAAAAGTGTCTGCGCTGGCTGTATGGAAATTAGATTGGACAGTGTCTGTGGGAATATCCTTTCTAAGGTGGAAGAAAGATGAAGACAGAAATTATTTTGCCATAGAGACTTATATAAACCTAGAGGGAGGAAAGAGATAAAAATCTCCTACAATAACTACTGTCTTATATGTACAATAAAGTGCTGATTCAATATCTGCTTTTGGCTCTGGATAACACAGATCATCTTCAAGGTAATCACTCAATTAGCAGGCATATGATGAATACATATGTTCTCAAAATCACTCTCACTACTTACAGAATTGCTATATCTTGCACTGAAATCTGGATTACTTGGTTACAGACTCAGTCACATGTTATGCTTAATTCACCATTATCTTGTGCATCAAGTTCACACTTGGTTTAGAAAAAAAAACGGAAGGGCATTTTTTTGTTTGCTTAACCAATTCAGGTGCGATTACGCTAACTGCTAACAATGCAGAGAAATTAATTTGGAAATACTGTTTTTCAAGTGAGCTCTGCAGAAAACATAAGTATATTATTAGTAGATTCAGAAGTATATTATTATTATTATTTACAATAATAGTTGGAACATAACAGTTCTTTGGGTTTCTGCTTATTGTACAGAGCAAGGTTTTCAGAAGTACCCTACACTGACTTAGATTATTTAACAGAATGTTTACCGCTACTTCCAATAGTAGTAGCCTCAGACCAAATATAATTACTTTTATTTTAAGTTCTTCCAACTTTCCATGATAAGATAATATGTCAGAAATATCCCTGTTCAGCTTTCTAAGGGTTTAATATGCCCCAAACAAGTGAAAATATCATGAGTCAGCCTGCTTCCCCCTCACCTAATATAAGAACAAAACAAATACAATGGTTTTATTTGTTTTATACTCATTATATATCTAGTCTATATATATGTGTGTATGTATATGTACATTATATATCTAGATACTTGGGAATAGGGGAAGAATTGTTATATTTGTAAGCCTTTCTCTATACCAGAAAGTGTTTAAAACCAGAACAGTGTTT
>JANIJG010009744.1:0-36290 GCA_024611175.1 Megaceryle torquata | reverse complement strand
ACTTGGGATAATGGAGGAGAATGTTTGTTCTGGGCAGTAAACCAAAATGGTATAATTATAGTCTGAGGATGGAATAATTGAAGTAATCCTTAATCATTCTTTTATGAATTGAAGAGGATAATCTAATCTTGCACAAAAACATTAAAAGTAATTATCTCTCTCATTATTTGGCTTCTTGTTACAACAAACAATGTCACTCTATCCTGACTCTTTTACAATAATTCACTATCAACAGTATTTTAGATACAGGTAATAAAGAGCAAAAGTCTACCTTCACAGAATTAAGCAGTTCTGCAGAAGTCAATGAATTTACTTTGAGTAGTAGCTACCCCTTACTGAGCTGCAAAAATCTCCCTCACCTTGGCGTGTGCTATGGCACTGAGCTTTGCAAATATTAACAGTGACATAAAAAAGAAAAATAAAAAAGAAGCTGAAGTGCAGACATTAATTAACACTTCATAACATAATACTATTAATTAGTACACTACTTCAATGTGCAAGATTACATCCACTATTATGGCTGAACAGTAGCTGGCCCATGATAAAAGGGATGCAAACAAGTACAGTTCAGGACTTTTGGATTCCAGAAAAAATTCTGGGGATAATCTAATGAATGAAACAAGGATATGTAAGGATGGGTTTAATGTTTTTTAATGGAGAGATTTCTCCTTTCCTTTAATCCACACCTTCATGATATGCAGAGCCACAGTAACAGAGTGACTGTGGTAACAGAGTTATTTCTCTGGTGCAGTAGAGGTAACATCTAAGTGAGGAAAATTCTGCTGCTGACGGACAGTCTTCTATTACAAAGCACTTCAAGTAGCCAAGAAACAGCAACTGATTCAGTGCAAATGTACAGAAAACAGTGAGTAAAACTTGAAAAATGGAGGTACTGGAAGCTCTCCTAAAAAACCCTTTATTCTTGGATTTACAATAATTGAAAATGTTAGTGGAGTTGCTCTGATTTGAGAAATACAAGCGAAGGAGTAAATTCATCATATGTAGGTCAGATTTTATGATCAGTCATCAAGGACAATACCTTATTTCAAGATAATTGGATTGTAACTTTGAAAATATCTCTGAAAATACAGAAGGTGTATCATAATGTCAGCATAATTTACATAGAAAGTGAAATGGATGAAGACCAACCTGCCATCTAATTAACTGTAAATAGAATGATATGCACTTTGCATAAAACATATCTGAAAAGACTGGGAAAGTTTTAGTCATTTGATTAACTTCTTTCCTTATCATTTGCAGATGGGGATGTTGCTAAAAGGCAATTAATAAAGCTTTCTATGAATGACCCATCTATTAGTTTTCATTTACCTGTAACTGCCTTTCCCTTCCACCACACTCTCCAAGACAATTAAGGACTGGAATAAAATAAACCTATCCCATAAGGAATACTCACTTGCAGTATTACTTGTGCTGTGCACGCTAACAACTGGAACACCCGGCCCTGTTTTGAGGAGAGAAAAGTAGTGTAAGTGTAGTGTAGTTAGTAATCAGTACTTCAATAACAAAGAAAGTACTGGTCACCAGTCCAGACCAGACCCAGGAAGCCCTGTACACATGCTTCCCTTCAAATACAACAGTAATTCCACTGGTGTCTCTTGGGAAGGACACAGGTTAGACTACTGTACCAACAAAATGTAAAATGGAGACTGCCTTCTACCTCTTCAGCAGTCTAAACCCCCACACCCAGAAGGAGCATTTTTAAATTTTTTTTTAGATTTCCATGTTTTAACTAGAAGTGAAGAATAAAATACTATGGAGGCACTTAATGGCACCATAAAATATAGCAGTTTGACATTCAGAAGCAGTAACTTTAGGTTAACTGACAAGTGAATTAATGATAATATTCACTTACATTTTCTATGAAAAAGCTACTGAGGTGTTGAAAAATTATCACTTAATTATCTGTTTAAGAAGCTCCTTTGTTATGCTCTGCAAAACCAACAGCATCATAATTAAATCTAGGTGTAATGTAATCTAATCTTATTTCATGGTAATGTCAGATACTATATTTTTACTTTACTACTAAGAAGCTAAAATCACCAGGAATAATTCTCTGTGTCAGCAGGTACCGTGCAAATGCACAAGATGGCATGTGAAGCTGGAGGGACCAAACATTCTGCATACTCAGAAATATAGCTGAGTTTGCTGTCTCTGCTCTGAGGACCCTCCTGAGTATAACCTTGCAGAAGAAAATGTTGCATCCCCATCCTCAACATGTAATTTGTGCACAGGAAACATAATTTTGTCTTGGTGAGATGAGTTTAAATTGCTTGCAGACAGTCACTATTGGGCTAGGAAGGATGATTCAGAAAAGCTGAAGTCCCTGAGGACTCCAGACCAGATGAAGGCATGGACCCTTTGAAATTAGGAGTTAAAGCTCCCCTTTTTTGGAGAAAAAGTGATTCCCTTTGAGAGCGATTCAGACACAGAGCTTAATTTATGTGTTTTGAGTCATCCTGAGAGGTTGTCTCTCTCAATTAATCATGGCATGAGCCTAGGGAAACTTAAATACCTGAAATAAATAGCATGATGCCATTCGCAGCCTCTGACAGCCTCCACTGAAGATTTTTATCAATTTCATTGTCTGCCTCAAGGGAGGCTATTGACAAAAATCTTACAGGTAGATTGCTGACAAATCAAAGCTTTCTGCCTTACCTCTTCAAAAAGAAAATTTCTTTAGCTGTCTCTTTTTGTTTAGTTTTTTTCCAGCTCTTTTTACTTCTGAATTTGACAGTTTACTCTGACTTCCAGTTTAAGAAAGATAAATTTTGGAGGGGAAAGAACTGGCATATTTCAGTCCAGCTCTATTTGTCTTTAATAAAACATGGAAGGATGATGACAGATTTTGAAAAGGGAGATTAAAAAGCCAAACACAAAACAGAAAGACGGACTTATGTTACAAGCATTGTGTCACAGCTCATCAGAAATAAACACAGCACTTGGATTTCCCATTGACCTCCTATAACTAACACTAAATCCACAATTTATTTCCTGATGCATAAAATGAGAAAGATAATTACTCCCTTTGTGAAGTATCTTATTTGAGTGGAGAGATTAACATCTGTTAGTGTTTATGAAGCGCTAAAGGAAAAATCCACAGGCAGTGTGGAAAATAAGTGTAAAGAATGTGCTTGCCAAAACTGTGGAGCTGTAAAGTCAGCCCTCCAACTACCAGGTTACAAATAACTCGTCACTCCGATCTGGAGATGGACACAGCTAGTATACTGAGACAGATCTCCCGGCTGGGGGTAACTAAGAAGGAAAAACTATCTTAATAAAGGTGCTCATGGGTAAACAGGAGGTGGAAGAATTGAAACTTGTATAGATCAAGCCAGTCCAGAGTCTCACAAGGATTTTTTTCTTTGCAAATTGCTTTTGTAACAATTTAGTCAGGCTTTTTGTTGTGAGAAAACGAGTGTGTATGCACATACACATGGTGTCATCTGTCTCCTCAAAGCAGTGTACGATGCAGCTCCCCACAGAAGTTTTAAATCCTGCTCTATTGTGATGTTGCCATCAACTTTGACACTGTCAAACATCCAACCTATCCCATTTTGCAGAGCTGTCAGCCACGTTGCTGCTGTAATTGTCAGGCTCTGATGAAACACAGAGAAGACCTCTGAATAACCCCAAGTTGACAACAGCACATTCATGTTAGAGGTACGAAAAACTTAATGACAGTGTTTTATCATCCCTGTACAACACCTTGCACCTTGGGGCAGTATATTGGTTGCAACTCAGTGGAGTGTAGGTTTAATCCTGGGAGGATGATCTACAGTTCTAGTAGCTCAAACAGAGAACTGCCGTCTCCAAAGTCACTGAAAGTCATGAGCTTGTGAGAAATTTCATGGGCAACGTACTACTGGTGTCCACATTTTGATATCAAAGGAACACTTCAAAAATTACAGGCTAAATACATTTTGCTAAAATAATAACAAGAAGCTATATTTTTGGGCCCTTGCACATTACTGATTCAGGGCAAAAAATTCTTCCCAATTTACCAACCCTCTCTTGGAGGAATCTGAGACAGGGACTATGTCAATCAAAAAGGCGAAAACTCTACTTAAAACATGAGGAAATCATTAATACTGCAGTCTTCACTCAAATAAGGTATCAGGATGAGCTCCATAAATTTTGCTGCATCTTTAACCATGTATAAACCATACAGCTGTTTGGGTCCCCCCCCCGCCCCCAGTCAGCTATGTATTCCAGGTATACTTCCACAAAAAACCCCAAACAACAAAAAACTCCACAAAAAACCAAAACAAAACAAAAACCCCAAACAAACCCAACCTTATTTTAGCCAATATATATGCATAGTCTGTTTGTTTGAATAGATTCAATTCTCAAGGTGTCAGACATTTTTTTTTTTTCCAAAAAAATGTATAGTTGTAAAAGAAATAGAAGAATTGCATGCAAATAGAATGAGCTATTCATATGTATTTCAGATGAATTATGTTCTACTCTTTTCAATCTGATGCTGGCTGAGAAAAAAATACTATGAGAAAGTTGTCCGTAAAACACTGCAAGTTTCAAGGTCAACAGGTCTAGCTATACACTTTATTATTGATCGTGTAATGCTCTTCTGGACCTGTTTTTATAATATTTTTTCTTTTTTTAATCAGGGTTTATTTCCTGGGCAGAGTTTATAAATTTCTCAGTGTGGGATAGTTATAGTTTTCTGTTTATACAGAAACCCTGAACGCAATTGGTGCCATTTAATGCTACTGGAATGCAGCTAACAATAAGAAGCTAAAAGTTATTTATTGCAATTATATTGATAAAGAGGATCTGTTTACATGGATTAAAACATACCTGGTTGTTTTTTGGTAGATGCACACACACATATGTGGATGAGTGTGTATATCTATACTGTCTGCACACAAGTATACACACAGTGTTACAGAAAGCAGACCCTCATTTTTAACTAGGTATAGTTGCACAAGATCAACACCAATACATAACATAATGAAGCTGTTATGAATCATGGTATTGTCACTATTTATTTCACATTTTTGGTGAAGGATTTTATTTAGGGTAAATTTAAAAGTCAATGTCCTTTACAAGGAGTAAAGTGTTAGGATTGGAGCAGCTTTCTGATATCACTTGTTATTTAGCTTTTACATAGAACATCTTTACTTACAGTCTTGCAATAAGCTCTGTACAGAACTTTGAGTAATCCACTACTGAGCTAAACGTTAAGACTCCAGCCTAATGCATTTCTCAAGGGAATACATTAATTCAGAAGCAAACACAGTACTATTACATTCTGTGCATTTAACTTACCTTTACAGTGCAGTAAAAAATGCCTATTCATGGGGCTAAACTTTGCGCTGAAGTATGTGCACTGGTCTTTCAAGAAGTTACATGAGAGACACTGGCGATTCAGTGATCCCACTGTTGATACACTGGGGAAAAAAATTATCAAAAAACCAGCTTCCATTGGAATAAAATACAATAAACCAAGAATTATCTCATCACAGTGATAAAATGTGTTTCGGTCCCTAAACTTGCCAATATGTCACTGTCGTATTTTGTGCCTGATGCAAACCATTTTCAGATGACTCAGTGGACTACTGTTCTGTAAACTGGGCAATGTGGACAGGATCCAAAACCTGCCCAAAGCAGGACTGGGATTCCAATAACTAGAAGTGCTGCAGGGCAATAATGTTAGTAGGACAACATGAAAAGTCTCATTAACTTAATATTTAAGCACTGAGGCTTGCATAAAGGGGAGGTGCTTTTCACAGACACTAAATTGCATGATTAAACCCCGTAATTTTTATTTAGAAGATTTTCAATACTTTTAAAAACATAGTCATATTACATGCTTGCATATAGGATTAGCTTTTTAGAAGCTTATAAGGGAATAGTGAAGATATAAGTAGTAAAAATATTTTGTCTTAAAATCTTCTCCATTTTTTATAAAATGTAAAATAACATCAACATTTTTAGTTTTGAAAAACTGATTCTTACCTTGTTACAGCTCAAGTGTACTAATTTTTACAGAATATAAATTATTACTCAAGCCCCAAAGCAGCAATTTAGCTTAGAACATCATCACAGCATTCATGGCTTGGGATGAAGAATCTGTTAACACAGTTCCATGTACTCCTTACCTATGTAGCTGTCTTCCTCTTGGGGATTCTTCAGTGCTTAAGAAATAACTGTGCCCAAAAAATGAACAAATATAAGCTCGGTTTGGTAAACTGTCTAATTTGCTTTTTTTTTTTTTAGATAAGTGGGAGATGTCATAAATTACATCTTTTAAAATTAAAAATTCCCAAATATACATGAAGATCAAATACTTATATACAAACCTAAGCTCCAAGATTAAATTTAGACCAGGTATACCAAGTAGTTATTTCAGGTGCTATATGATTTCATATTAAAACAGTGATGAACACAGTATTTAATGGTTTCCGTTTAATTTCTGTAATGCTCAGGAGCTCCAGTAGCAACCAGGACCCCTTTCTGCATATTACAAATAGAGAAGAGAAAGCTTCTCCTTCCAAACTCCAAGAGTTTGCAATATAAATTCTAGGAGTTGAAAAAGGACACAGTGAAATTATACTGTAGATTACAATAGGCCTTACGCTGCCCGAAAGCCTTCTTGAGCTTTTTTCTTCTATCAAGAGACAGAAGCTAGAACCCTAGGCAACGGTTTACAGACAGTGTTGAGTGGTGGGAAGGGGCTTTAGTAGAGCTTCTGTAAGAATATCAAGACGAGTCTTTGGTGTGTCCCAGGTGAGATCCCCACAAAGTTTCTGCTTGAGAGGCAGGACTCTCAAGTGGCTGAGAACCCACATGCAGTCTGCCACTTCCCTGCAGGCTGAGTGCATATAGACCTCATTTTTTCATCTGAAACTTGGCAAAGTATCAAGAAATTCTATATGGATATAATTTCAAAACCCATAGAAGAACTGGTCAGAAAGAGTGTTTCACCAGTACCAGTGGCCCAACAGATATTGTTGTAGCCTCAAAAGTGACCTTAAGGAAATATCATTTATATTAAAGAAAATCAGAATTAGACGCGTCTATTTTTTGTCACGTTCAGATAGATGTGAAGAGTAACCAAGATCCACTGAAGTTATGTGGAGCCTTCAGATGTTTTGTGTGAGTTCTATACTGCTGCAAAAAACTCACAAAGTATGTGCTGCATTTCCTTTTCACTACAGCACTATGAGGGGCTTTTGCAAGATTTCTCTCTGACTGAGCTGAGTGAGAATCAGAGGTTTGATAATCTACTATATAATTTGAATTTATGAGGTTGGATCAGCTCCTCAAAGTCCAGAGACCTCATGCAGTAAATAAGCAAGAATGAAAACTGAAGATTTTGGGTTTTATCAAGTACTAAAAATTTACTATGACTTCTTATGTAGAATTCGGGAAATAAGTCACCAAGATGTTATTACTGCTCCGTGATGTGTTGATTTCTTTTATTTTAAAAAAATACAGTTATTCAACTGATGTCAGAACACACTCCCTTTCCCTCTGCATTAAAAACATACACAGTGATACATAAGCAGATAAATTATCTTACAACTGCACTTTATGTACTCAGGAGTGTAGAATTTATGGTAATGCCGAAAAATAAAAGAAAGATTGTTGCTTAATTTTAGATATGCTAAATCCAGTTAAATGGATTCCACTTTAATAACTCAAGATATTTTCACAAACAGATAAGGAGATATAGTGCTTACATGTTTTGAGTATTTTCATCATATGCCAGGATTTTGATAACCTCCCAGTTTCCCGATGTCAGGTGTCTCACACTTATTTGTTCACTTTTAGGCTGAAAAAAGATGGAAAGCATTAACTTTCACCTTACTTGTTACATATTTCTTTGCCTTGCAGGATTGTCTGCACACATCATTACTGATTACAGCTTTTTAAACTTTAATATGCAACATAACATCTTTAAATTACAAACCTCACATTTTGACAGGCCTGAACTTCAAGTATCCTTTCTCTCCCATATATAAACTTTTCAAAGTCTTTATAATCATCTCAGTTTCCATCACAATTTTTCTTTCAGTTTCTCACATGTCTACAAACAACAGAAGTCTTGTACTTCAAGCTAAAGATCTTGTCATTACACATATTTTGTTTCTCTCAGTGTTTCTTTTCCTTTACAGTGGCATAGTAGGGAAATCACAGGCTCCAGTTAAAGCCCCTGCTCCACCATGCATTCTGGAGAAGCCCCTCTTTATCCAGTGTCTATAAAGAGAGTCTAAGAGTAGCTTCAAATTTTGGCAACTGAATGCAATGCTTATAAGCTCATAAATTGTTTCCACCCCGGTGTGAGCCTCAAAAACTCCTAGAGCTGTTAAAAGGGAAAATTCAAAACATTTCTCAAAGAAAGTGATAGCAGTTTTCTCAGCCAGTGCACCTTAAGGTAAAACCAAACTCTTTGGCTGGAAGCTGCAAACGACTCCTTATCAGACACAGGTGAAAACCAATGCAACTTGAAGATAAGCTCATTTGAGTCTCCTTCCTAGTGCAAAAGGTAGAATTCTTGCTTAGGCTTCTGAAGATTAAAACTTCAGCCATGAACATATTTGAACAGTGTTTTTTCTGTACTGGGGCTATGATGCTTGGCCTGGATATAAAAACCCCTAGTTTTCAAAGTCAAAACAATTGTCATAAAGAAAGAAGTGATACTTCAGTTTATATTTCAGCTTTAGCAGGTGAAACTGAGCAACAGGAGTTACAAAGCACATCAGATGGAGAATCTAATTTTTCTGGCCTTGCATCCTGTGAGTTCAGAGCACCAGACCATACCTAATCTCTGTGGCCTCAGTGGTTACGTGGCCCCAAAAAAAGTCATAAAGGCAAAAAGGGTATTTTTAATCTCTGTATTTCTGAACTCTACCTTGCAAACTCTAAGCTCTTTATCAACAGCAGGAATAACTAGAATGCAGAAAATGCTCAAGGACACTTATGAGACATGTCTGGAACTGGCAAGGCAGAAACAAGTCCTTTAGAACCAATCTGGTTTGTAACAGATCCACAAGGGAAGAATGATGTAGTAACTCTATGACAAGTCTTGCAACCGACTGAAATCAGGACATTGTGCTAAGTGCTGTACATATGCTCATGATGAGGGTTCCCTTGTTCAGGAAGGTTCCGATATTCAGTGCTGTCTCCAGGAATGATTAAAATATAAATTAGTGATTTATCAAAAGTGACTATTTCTTCTCTAGAGAGACAAGCTGCAACTATTGAAAGTGATATTTAAATATTGAGATCACAGAATCTAACAAGAAACAGCAATAAAAAGCCCAGCCAAGCATTAATAAACATGGTTATTTTTCAAGGTTACAGCTGTAATACATAATTTATGAAGCTTGCAGGAAGTTCTTGCCTTGATCCATTAAACTTACTTTATAATTCTTACTTTGTGGTTGGAAAAGAGACTTTCTAGAGTTGCAAAACCCCATGTAAGAAATTTCTAGATACATAACATATGATTCAATCCCATTTTGAGATTAGTTTCTCTTAAATATTTCATAAGTTACTAAAAGCATTTGAAAACAATAAAATACACATCTAGCCCTCCACATTCAGACAGCGAATAATACATGATAGACAGTAACCCTTTAAAACAGTAATGTCCCCTTGCAAGAAGATTTAATTAGATAGTCCTGCTAACCTGCTTTGATTGTATCACTGGCACATGCTTTTCTGAAGTACTGTAAAGGAAATGCAGCCCAAGAAGACCATAATTTTTCAGCACTTGTTATAAGACTGACAAATAAGCCTTGGTGATTAAATTACTCTAAATTGAGCCATTAAAATTTACTTCTTTGCCACTGTATGTTCATGCTGATTCTGTGTTTTAACTTCCCTGCACTTGCAGGCTGATTTCTGTTAATAAGGTGATACCTGTACTGAGTAGTACACAGAAGCAATGAGAATCTGAATGCCAAACTCCAATGTTACCTGAGCTTCATCATGAAAAAAAATGTGATCATCTGGTACCAGCAACCTGCTGACTGCTTTAAATTCTGCAGGGCACCTGTTACGCAACTGCGGCTCCCACAATGTGTGACAAACATCTGATGTGACATAGGACTTTATGTGCAACGGATAATATACTTTTTATGTCTCCATGTTTGCTTTAGAAATAATGGACAATCAGATTAATGCAGTGTGTAAAACACATCATGTAAACACACTGCCTGTCCTTTATTGCTCTGTATCAGCCCCATTACCACACAGAATGTTGCTTATTGATGAATAATGGTTGATACATAGGATATCACATTTTCTCTTCTTCTCAGGAGCAGCTATATATTTAAAGCCAAATTTGTTATGGGTCATACCATTCAGACTTGTTTATTCATGGTGATTGCAGTTAAAATAGAATTATTTTTGAGTTTTGGAGCTGTGCAGTACTCAGGGTTCTAATTCTCCTAAAAGGAATAGAACAGTAAATTCTTAATCATAAACTAGATTTAAAACATTATTCTGGGGGGGTTAAAACATATATTTTAAAGTAGGTATTTAATTACCTTACTGAATAGGAATTGACTTAATCTCTTGCTTAAATATTTTCCTGAACTGAGATAAAGTTTCTTGGGTTCTTTGGTAGCGAAAAGAGCCTACAGGTTTAAATTAATTTTCAGATGTACATTCTTATTCTTTCATGTATTTTAAGTACATTTATTCATATTGGGAAAGAAAACAAAATAAGGCTTGAGTGACTAAATGGTTTTGCTCCTGTGTGGTTACTATATTAATACACCTTTACTAGATTGTCATCTGAGTTACTGTTCCCTCTAGAAGATAGAATTTTACATGTCTTTGATCCCTTTTTAATTCTCTGATTCTTTCTTGATATATTTACTTTAGTGAATGAGTATCTTGTTCTTGCTTCTTCAGGTTAAATTTTCACTAAAGCTCTTTTGTTCTGTCTGCAGTACACTGTGAACATATTTCAGACTTAATAATGTTCATACCAGAACACTGTCATAAAGGGAAATAATAGTGTTGCCTAGTGCCAAGTCTGCTATTTTGATGTTCTGGGTACCTTGATAATCTCTTGTATGTCATATGGCTCTGCTAAAGTACCTGGATTAATGTTCTGCTGATTTAAATAGATGCCTTGGAGTGTTCCATTCCAGGGCATTATTTGCTTTATTAGTTCATCACAACTTCATACTGCTGACCTTCAAAGTGATAGTGCAAATTTATCTTGTTTCAAATTCTTCACTGGAGAAAGTCAGTGACCCTGGGAAATGTAAGCCACTGTAAAATGTTGCAAAGGGTAACAAAAAGAGTCCTAATTTTCACAAAATGTTAAGTTTTGGGTATTGCCTCCCTTTACTGTTGTGTGTAAGACCAGATTCTGAATATTCTGAATTGACACTTAAAATTATAGTTATGTATACAGAGCGTATATAAAGAGGGTAAAATGAGAGTTCCTTCAGGTCTCTTGAATTTCTGTGACTATAAAACAGTATTGACAGAAGGGTTTAACAAGACAACAGCTCTGCTTGTCTATAGAGATAAGAAGAAAACATGAACTCTTCTAGAGAGTACTTCACAAGTGAATTTAATTTACAGATATATGCCACCACAGCAGAGGTCTAAGAAAAGAGAGAGAGAGCTCCACTTATTACAGAAGAAGTTATACATGGTCTCAAGTGGCAATGTGGACAGGACAAATGACCACAACACAAGAGTTCAGTCCTAGATGACCACTAAAGTATTAAAAATAGCCTAAACCAAAACCTTACCTGAACAATAAACATGGCTATGTGATGAAATTCACCCCGGCCTCCCTGCTTCACTGGGACAGTCATGAAGAATTTACTGCCATCCTTGGAGAAAACTGGTTCTTCATTCTGTAAACATAAGACTCTGTTAGTTTGTCACACTCTCCATTAAACTTCTTAACAAAACATCAGCTTAAGTTTTTTGTCTCATTGGTTTTGGTAATTGATGTGCTTATAAGACAAATGGAGAAAAATCTGTAGATTTTAAATATATTCTGCTAAGATTATCAAAAATGTGTTGGCTAAAGTGACGTGTAGCTCGTGCCAGTAGTTACAATTGTGGAAGCTTGTCCTAAAGCATGGGTTACAGCCCTTGAAAAACTTTGCCTCTGAATGAAAGGCCTGGTAGTCTCATCCCAAATCCAGTGGGACTTTTCAGGATACATTAAACTCTAGCCTGATGGTATTGATAATACCAGCTCTCCATGTCTAACTTTACATATTAAAAGGAAAACTGCTTGCTATGAAAGCATAGGGTTTTTTTTTTAAATGATTTCTCATTTGCACATTGCAAAACGAAGCCTGAAATGTATTTTAAGTACAGTGTGTTTCATCTATTTATTGAACAGCTCTTCTGAAGCTATGAGAAAGGAATAATTTGCTGGCATGCTAGTGATATTGTTCTGGGTATGAAATTAGAAATATTATTCTTATGCATCCAAATTATAGCCTGCATGACCTCTAATCTTTGAAGACCTTCAGGTTTAATATGGTGAGGTTATTTTTTTAATCAGAAAAAAAATCAGCACAGTACATAGGACATGCTTGGAATGGGATTTGTCTGATCTATCTTTAACCAACCAAGAGTTAGGTAGTTAATCATCTGGTCATCTACATGTTTACTTAACAGAATGCAGAGAGAGATCAGAAATTGAAGGGAATATTGCCTCTGAAACCCAGAGAGGCGTCTCAGTTCAAAGGGCTGAATCGCTCACTGAAAGTGTGTATCTCTTTCCACCACTGACATGGTCAGCTAGATAGTGCAAGGTCCACTGTGTGATGCTAAGTGATGGGATTCCCACTACCAGAGAAACAAGTTGACATTTAAATTTTTACACAGACACTGCTATAATCCTCACCTGTTAAATTAATTTAAGATCCTTAATAGTATTCAATTTTAAAATGAATGGATTTTAATAGCTTATAAAATTAATAATTAAATAAAAATAACAAGGAATTGCACATCATCCACCCAGAAACAGCATTTATACTGTACCTGTTTAGGAAGCCACAGGTCTGACTGCATTTCATATTTCTAAAAAAGAAAAAAGTTGCTTTTATGGAATAGCTGTAGATCAAAAATATTTCCCCCATTCAGCAAAAGTTCTCTAGCTATTTTGTGCTTTTTTTCTACTGTGTTACAATCTTCACATCTTTTCATTGGCACTTACATTGAAACAAACAGTAATTTAATTATGAAGTCAGCTGCTTTATTCAGAGTTTTCTGGTAGAACACCACAGGGGACCTAAGAATGCCTTTTTCAGTCCTTTCTGATAAGCTATCAAGATGCTTTACACAGGCAGTTCTATTTGTTTTTTACCTCTAGGCATCATCTGACAACTGGACATTTTTGGTCCTTCATCAAACCTGGGCAAACAGCCAGTACCAAGCTCAAACAGTGAGACCTTCTCAAATCACAATCCCTTTCTTTAATGGGTTGTAGTGTGGCATTAGTGAAGAGAAAAAAAAATAAATGCAAATGATTGTTTATTGGTCACACTCACATTTTAGATCACGCTATATAAAAAGAACAACCCAACCAACCATGTACATATTGTTGGAAAAAAATGCAGAATATATGTCAACTGTTGTAAATTGCAACATTCACAGTGAAGTCATGAAAATGTGTTAGCTAGAGAAGCATCTGTAAATATACAGCCTGCAAAATGAAAAACCTGTAGCTACTACAGCAGCTGGTTTTATATAGTACTTTTTGGAACTGAGCAAAATTATAAAAAAACCCCTTTACAAATGTTTACATCTGAAATCAAATAGCATGATGCAATGTTACATTCTCACTGTAAGGCCTTTTCTCATCCATTACTGAATTCAAGATCATCACCTTATCCCAGCGGATGCAGCATAGGAACTATCCAGGGTTACAAGCACTAGCCTGCTCTAAGCTGCACTCACTACAGTGAGAGTGCATTTGCTATTCTTCCTCACCTACCTAAAAAAGGTGCTTTGCTGCACTTTAATTCTTCTGCAGTGGGACTTCTCAATCTCTGTATTATATTATATCCTGGATTACAGGTCCCTGGATACCTACTTCAGACAAGTCCATTGACCTTGGAGGACATACGAGTTTCCTTTCAGAAGTGACTGCTTGCAGTGGTTCATGACCAACCTTCTTAATAAAAGAGTACAAGGTTTATAGGAACCAGGTAGAAAGCAACCCAGTAAACAAATCTTCATGTTCACAATCTTAATCCATAGTCTGGGGATTTAATCACAACTTCTGAGTCAGGTAAAGCAACCTGCACCATGCAGCAAAAGAAGCAGACAAGCTCAGAAATATTCCCTAACACTAACATGACTGACTTCAATAGCATACACTGATGGGAGCCTTTTGACTCAGAGGCCAAAATTAGACCAACATTAATCACCCATAACCATTTACACTGCCAAATTATACCCTCTACTTTGGAGCATCTGTTTGTACTGATATTAGCATGTATAAGAAATACTTATACTTTTAGCTGGTTCTCAGAAGACATAATGACTCAGAATGGGAAAGTGGCCAACTGCATTCAAGATGCAAGATTGACTGTGAAAATAGATGTAATGCAGGCATGTCAGAAGTCAAAGTCTGAGTCGAGGGATGGGATGTGGCTGGATTCAAATATTAAAATGTATTTCAGCTTGGCTTGCATTCAAAATGAAGCATCCCTGGTGCCTTTCAATTTTATTTTTCTCTGAAGTTATTTAATTCTACTATAGAATTTGCAGGAATTAACAGAATTTTACACCTTTTCCTTAAACATTTGTAAGCTGGGAGAGACGGAAAGATCTGAAATGAAACTCTATAGAGGGATAGAGGAGAAACAAGGCAGCTGAAAGTATCTGATGGAAAACAAGATTGTCACCTCACTAGCTATATCCAAAGTACACCCATGTTCAGGAACTACAGATTCCACTGAAGTTAATGAACGAACAAAGCTTAGTAATTCAAAAAAAGTCACTCAAAGTTGCTAATTGCATGAAACAATTTCATCACATTTGGAATTGTCTCACATCCATCTCCTCCCTGTTGACTAATTATATTCAGCTTGCAACTACTGCATCTGCAAATTGATTTCTAAAAACCTTTTTCTGAATATAAAAGCAAAATGCAGGAAAAAACCTTGAAAAGAGAGCTCAGGAAAAAAATCCAACTTACCCTGCTGCAAGCCCCAGTTGTGGTTTCACAAACTGTAAGAATGGAGATATTCTGAGGTCTGTTTAACCATCTCACCACAGCCTTGGTGTTGCTTACCCATTTCACCATGGTGATGTAATATTCCCTAAGTAAACATATGAAAACACAATGTTAAGACCATTCCTGTTTCAGATTAGACTTTTTTTTTTTTTAAATATATATACACAGTTCATCAAATGCTGGATTTGTACTGCATGGCAGTATCAGTAATGAGAAATGGAGAAAAGAACCCCAAGTGCCAATCATCTGTGTTCCAACAAGTTCCCACAAGTGGGAAGGCTTGGTCCTAGTGCACTGCCTCCCACACCACGAAACATATACTTGCAAAACATATACTTGCTGGACAGCTTAAAAACAAAAACTAACTTCCAACAAAAGCCAGTATTTCCTGTACCAAAATACCTTCAGAAGACACACATTTTTGCAGGAGAATCCAGCCAAACAAAAAAAAATGTCAGTAAGGCTGTAATGTTAGAATGCAGGTGAGACCACTTTGTCACTTCTTATAAAATAAAAAGTATTTTATAATGATACTTCTGCATAAAAAGGAAGTCACACTCTGTATCAGTGCCTATCAACTTCCGTTTTAACCAGTTGCTCATGATATTGGTCCAATTGTCTGTCCCTTAATGACCCTGGCTGAGCAAGGGAGGCTTCCTGGTCACAGACTCACAGTGTGGAGTATCTGTCTCCCTCCTCCCAAAATCCTGCTAGGCTATCAGACTAGGGATGTTACAGAGTAAGACCTCTTGCATCTTCTCATCCCAGCCAGACAGTTTATTTGCTTCTCGTGGCAGCTGGCAGCTTTCACAGTCCAGCTGAGCTGTGTGCAACAGTGAAGTGAACTTGTCTGGAAACTCAACTCCCCTTTGAAACAAGGGTCTTAGAGTGCATATAATTAGGCTTTTAATGAAATACTGATGGAGTTCTCATTACTCTTCCCTTATATCTGCCCCAGGATTATTTCCTTTCTGAATTCCAAAGAATTAGCTTTCTTCTTTACTCTGTATAAAAGCAGACAGAAAACACTGTGAACACAGAAAAGGCAGTCTCCTTTCACAGCATCCCATAATCAGTCAATATTGAAGGAGCTTGAATTGACTCACTTTATTACAAGTTGGATTGAACCAGAAACAAGAGCTTCAAGCTCCCTGACCAGAGAGCTACTTCTGATTCCACATTTGTCATTTAAATCTATTGCTTGGCTTCAAATTGGCCTAAGGGAATTCTATAAAGTAATCAGCATAAAGAAGGTAGAACTTTCCCTTAGGCCTGTGAACCAGGAACATGACAGGTATGCATTCGGTTCAACAGTAGAAGCTGTAACATCTCATGTATGTCAAGGAGGTGCTGCACACCTCCTTGTCAGGTGTTGGGGCCTGGGGGGAATGAAGGGTATTCAGTGAGAAAAAAAAATACAACTGTAGGTGTTAAGAAAGCAAATGTCTTTCCTGAGCGTGTGGTAATTAACTTTTTTTCCAAAGACTTGTAGCTTGATGAAATCTGGATTAATTTTTCACTGCTGATAAAAAATATGTTAAATATCAAAGGTGTTCATCATTCTTTGCCAAGCTTGAAAAAAAAAAAAAAAATTAAAAGTTTCTTTCTTCTAGATTGTTTTACTTTATTTTGATTATCTCAATAGATACACAGTTCTGTGGAGGCAGTTTAACTGTTTTCTGATACATTAATCATCACTCAAGTATGTCCAGCACATCTTGTTTCACTTGTAAGTTCTTATGATTAGAAAGATATATATGTGTATTTTGCTGGTTGTGATTAACAAGTCAACAGAGACAATAAGCTGAACATAGGAAAGGGATTTGCACTGCACTACACTGGAAACATAGTTACAATCATAATTAAATTTGAACATTATATATTTAGATTTGAAATAATCTAAACCCACGGGAAAATAACTCACAGTAATACATTTAAAAATATAGAAACTGCTCAAGAAAGAGAGTCAAACTTTGTAACTTCATACCATTCACTATAATGAAGAAATCTGCTCTAATTTCAAGCCAATGCACTGATTATGAAAGAAATCTCCTTTTAATAATAGCTGGAACACATTTAACATTTATGGTAATGGCAAAAGGAACCTTACTTTTGTCAATGGTTTTAATAGATTTGGATTTGCCTAATAAATACAACAGAGCTCAGCTCAAGAAAGCCAACTTAATATGCTCTATGAGTTTGCTGGCAGGTTGTTATCCAAGGTAAACAACTACCCTATACACAATGCTTTAGAAAATTTACTATATTCTTAAATTAATTACATTGTTGTACATTGAAAAGTGTTTGAGAATTCACAGATACTAATAGAAAACATCATTATCAGAAACAAACATGGAAAACAACACAATTTGAGACATGACCTGCAAGGTAGCAAAGTAGCTAAGATAACTATAGTTTGTTAGTATTTTGGTATACTACACGTGCCTTTATCTACGCATACATTGATGTGCTGCAGCTTTCTTTTGAGATTAAGCCACAGGTATTTGGTTGGAAGCAGCTTTTCTAGTTCCCCTTGTAATGAGAACTGGTGGCTAAAAAACTCTGCTCCCCATTTCCTCACAGCCATGGGTCCTGGCCAAGACCATCTTTGTAGCCCAACAGACTCATCATTGCCCTTGAATCCCTCTTTACCAGAGACGGACAGAGCAACCTCCCTCAGTCTGCTGGCCACACTCATCCTAGAGTGGTCCAGCCTTGTGATGATAAGCATGAGCTTTTGTCAGCCCCAATCACAAATCCCTTGGCAGGACGGCTGGGCAGACAGCCAGGTCCTTGTCCCTGCTGACACAGAGCCTTGTCCTGGGCCACATGCAGAACTTGAATTTCTTCCCACTAAACAAATGAGGGAATAATCAAGAAATACCTTTGCATTGTGCGGGAAAGCTTAAATAAAATAAAGTCTGTGAATATATTTTTATCCTGTAGGCTTTGACTGAAAAGATTACAGCCATTTGCTACAATAGGGAATTAATCCTTTACATTAAACTTGTGAGAAAGGTATTGCCACATTACAGAATTGGGGAGGGGCAGAAGCATGAAAGAAGTGACCAGACACAGCATATCTAAGAAAAGCTGAAAGTAAACCCCAGTTCTGCTTTCTCCCAAACTGCACACCTCTCCATCTTTCCCATTTCCAGTGAGAATCAAATAGCTTTCTATTCCAAAGCAAGGGTCAGAAACTGGCTGCCAGAAGAATAAAACCAACCTTTCTAGATTCAAACAGTGATTTCAAACCAGAAGTATATAAAGAACAAAATTATTTTGTTGATTGGAAATATGTGGATAATAAAAACATTGGTGAGGCTTGTAAGAGCAGTATTTGAACTTATACAAACTCAAGTTCTTAAGTATTTTCAATTCCATTATAGGAGATTAATTAAAACCAAGAAAAAATATTTACATTTGTCATACAGAGTCAGAAGGGTCTAACTGTATGTTTGTCTCTTTAATAGCTGTATATATGAAATGAGAATACAAACATCTGGTATTTTTTCAGGCATTTAAATTCTATTGGAAAATGTAAGTAATTTCTTATAGTGCATCTTAAAACTACCTGGTCAGCGGCAGCTGGGAGCAGTGCAAAGCCACTGCAGCTATAGCTGAGACTGGGGAAAGCAAGACGTGGATGATCCCGATGCTGAGACATTGCCAGAGCCCGACTATTGTCTCAAACCTTGTGTGGTGGTAAGATCTGAACAGAGAATAAGCAAGGCCTGTCTGGAGGGAGGATGTATTAATGGCTCTGTCCTCCTCCTTTGGCTCCTTGCAGATAAATTAACAACAGGAAGAGGTAAATTCTGCATAGGTGGGACAGTGTCTTTTCCCAGAGTTAATTTCTTCCGCTACCCAAGGTGACTGCACCAAGGCAGGGGGCTGATAGCAGGCACCACACTAGAAGGGGTCTGTGCAAATTAGCACCACTTCTCTACACTTCCTATGGAAATGGGATATATATCCCAAGTGCATAAAGGAGCAGAAAAACATTGATCTGTGCGCACCCACCACCGAAGACTGGAGATGTGGACTGAACCTGTGAGATGACACTGGATCCAAGGGTGGTGATATATTTCTTTCTATCTTTCTCTCTTCCCCCTTCCCCATCTTTTCCTCTTTCTACTCACTTTTCCTTCTCCTTGATACTTAGTCATGTCTTAAAGTAAATAAGAAAACGTTTATGCCAAAACACCTTTACACGCACCATTTATTTACTGTTGTTAGGAAGAACCAATAAATTGTTTTATATTGTTCCTCCAAGTCATTGTTGCAACTCTACCACCTCTGCAGCCCTGCTGTGCAGGGACAGCCTCTTTCAAGGGATCATAATGATTCACCTCCCTCATCATCCACCAAGTGGGACGATACAGATTTTCAAGAGCCAATGCACGGGTCTAGCAAAAAAACCTTTTCACTTTTCATCATGCAGAAGCAAAGCTCTACTCTATTAACTCAACAGCAACTTCTTTTATGTGTTATTTCACTTTTTCTCTGTCTTAGCAATTTCCACTTTGAAAAATAAGTGTAATATTTCCACCTGAGAGTTCTAAATTCAAGCCGGGTTCTGAAAAATCAGCCCACATAATTTCTTAACATCATATTCATATCTTATATCTAACTATCACCAGTTACAAGGAGTCTTCAGGTGTCCTAAGTTATAGTGGTTTGAACTGACCGCATGCACACCTTATCACTTTGTCCAGATTTGCAGCAAGAGGCGAGTACTACCTATCCAGCTGGAACTTCAGGAGCTAGCACATTATGAATGCATACATATTTCATCTTACATGTATATTGGCTTTCTAGGACTAATGAGAAAAAAACACCCCTGCAGTACAAAACCATATTTGGCACTGAAAAAAACATAAGAAAACATAATGTAATTGTACATGCAGAATAGATACACCAAGGGGGAAACAGTAATTGCACAGGATACAACCACATGTTTAAAGGAAGACTGTCAGTATTTTGTGGGATTAACAGTGCACAGTAGATAGTAAATTTTTGCCTGTAATGAATTCGTAAATTCACAAATGTTAATACTATCTTTATATCAGGGTAACCTGAACAAAACTTGGGAAATATTACCAAGCACCTTTATAGAATCACTGTAAGCAGTAAACAAAAGTGGAACATTGAATTTACTCAGTCTTATACCAAGCTCCCAAATGCCCTAAAAATCAGAGAAACAGTTTTCTATCTTCAGAGATCATGAACTGCACACATTTTGGAGAGAGTTGAGAATCTGAATGCTATTTTATGGTTATAAATAATAGAAACCTCGTTCCCTATCCATTAGTGCGGTTTCTCTGGGCAGGAGTGAATATCTGCCATAATAGCAGTTGGCCATGACTTGTACAATACACTTGTTCAAAACACTTCTGTTTTGAAAGATCCATAAAACTATGTGTGATAGTGCCCCTTTCCATTGCATTCTGAAATTACCTATTTACTAATGACTCCATAATGAATTGATTACAAAGGTACTGAAAAAACTTGACTGCTAAAAGTAGCTACTATTTTTATTAAAAACCCCCTCCCAACCATTACAATCTCCAAAGTGATTTCCACTTTAGAAAGGCCTGTTCAAAGCTCATTCTTCATACCTGTCTATAAACTGATATACAGATATATATGGATTGATGACCAGTGTGATGACTATTCAAATCCAGAGTTAGAAGGCAAAATTTACAGTATACATGGCTGACAACTATATATTTTTTCTGAATTTTATAGCACGGACATTATACCTTACTAGCTAAAATTTAGATGAAACTAACCTTTTTCCAGGTTTAAATAGTTTTACTCTGTCTTTCGATACAGCAGCAAAACATGATTTTAAACATGAATATTATTTTGATGAAACAGCAACAATATCTTTATCAATGACCCAGAAACCTGCCAAAGATGCCCCTTAAGGCTAACAAAAGAAAATCCACAAATTGAGCTACTGCTAGCCTTCAGCTTCAAGGTGTAAAACAGGTTTTAAGATACCAGGATTAATTCTTTTAAGCCTACTTTTATTTTCAAACTGCTGGGGAGGAAGAATAAATTTGAAAATCCAGAGGGAATAAATCTAAAAATCTAGATTGAAACCATAACAACTGAAAAACATTTTCAGGAGGATTTTTTTCTTTCTTGAGTATTTACAGATTGCTTTCTCATTTAACTTCTTTGTGTCTTCTGACATTTAAAGGACAAATTTAATGCTGTTTAAGAGAGTTAAGACACTAATCTTAATAGCAATCTCAGATTTTATACTATCACTTAAATTAATGATTAGCAAGCAGAAGATTTTATTGTGTTTTTCAGTAGTGGCCCATCAACAGAAACAAAATACTTCAAAAAGCACAAAATCATTCCTTTCAACAACACAATCAGTAAACATCCCAGTTGACATAAAAAATTACAAGGCATAATTCACTATTATATTATTCCTGTACTAAATTAGGGTACCACAATTTGTGTAGAAGAGAGCTAGGCCAGCCTAAAATTGAAATGGTTGTGAATCAGTATCCCCTGTTAACATCCTGTTTTGAGAACAATTACCAAAAATCTTTTGGGTATTGTAGGAACTGCAATAATAGCAACTATATTCAGAAGGGTTGTTTTTTAGCTAGAGGTAGCTTTGTGGTTGCCAATCTTTTCCCCTTCTTTCCCCATCTGAAAATGCCCTGAGTGAAGAGAGGAAGCTGCCCTTCCATGGCCCTTAGGCTGCAGCCAGATTTGGACTGTGGTAACTTTTTTAGTTATTATTAGCCATATTATAGAATTGATTTAGGGTTAGAAGATCATTAGCATGTGCACTGAAACCACAATGAGATTTTAATCATTACAACTGCAATTATACAAACTGGAATACACATATGGGAAGGGCTGAAAACCTTCTTGCCCTTAAACAAAAGTTTTACAGCATCTCAAAGTGAGGATAGGTAATCAGGAGCTCAGCTTAAGGTAACTTTAGCAGGAGATTCAGCAGTTGCAGCCAGGCATCATTTCTTCAGTCTTAAAGGCACTATTAAGTTAGCTCAGTGGTTCTGAGGCAGTTTTTCCTGCATCTCACCTGCTGTCACATCACTGCATCTGTCAGCTGTGATGAGAAACAAAACTCCATCACCTACTGGATTTGAAAAGTTCAGAATCTTTCTCTCTAAATGAGAAAACATGTTCTGTGCATTTGTAATACACTTCTACATTCTGCAATCTCATTTCAGAAACTGGAAGCCACAAGCTGGCAGACAGCAAGGAAAGCCATGGAGGGAATGCAGTAACAAACAGAAACAGGGCAGTGTTCAGCCCCTTTGACCACAGCTTAGGATTCTTAATGTCATATATATCAAGTAAATTGGAGCTTCTCAGGACATCAGATATGAGCAAATACCAGATCCCTGTGATTTTTAAGAGAAGCATCAATTCAACACAGCTGTATTCTAGTTTATCATCATTATGTTCAGCCACGAGGATGGAGATGAAATGCATTTCAGTCAAAGATAACTGTTGTGTTGATGTAAAAAACCCCAATGATTAGCCTGAGAGACAGTCAGGTTAAAGTAAACATGAGTTTCAAAACAATGAAATTATATACCTTGATTTAAAGGTGTCAGGTGGCATCAGTTCCAGTGTATGTGCTGGTCCATACAGATTAACTACAAACAGCTTTACTGTTGGGTTTGTTTGGCCTGCCTTTGAAAAAAAAAAAAAAAATAGGAGCTTTAGAGGCACTGAATCAGTGTCAGCTAAATAGGATCACTCATGGACATAATTCAGTATCTTTTAAAATTAAAAAAAAAAAAATTTCACAGTCATATCAATTACATAGTTAAAAAATGAAGTCATTGAGTAACTCTCTAACTCTACACCCACACATTCCCTTTAGAAATTTGACTTATCTCAAAATACCATCTGAATGCTGCATTCACTCATTTCTGAGTGGTATGCGAGACAAGAAAGTGGCATTTTCACTAGTGCTAAAAAAAAGTTTTGAAAATGGATTTAGTTAGACTCCTGGGATTATTATTTTTTTCCTGTAAAAACTTTTATATTTACCTCAAAAGAAATGTGGCCTTTCAAAGGCATTCTTTGCATTAGCCCAGCTTACACAAATGCAAAACTGTGGAAGAAAAACCACTCAGAGGTGAAGTCCTTAGGACACAATGGCAGTCTCATGATATCTTTTGAACTCTCCATTAACTGTATAGTGGTATCCAAGTATTCTCACTGGGAGGACTGCCATGAGTAATTACCATTGAGTCTGAGTATGGGTGGCAGAGAGACACTCTAAAGCATGCCGCCACAGCAGGCATGGCTAGATCAGTGCTATCCCCTGAACATGAGGTGCAGAAGTACAGTGCTAGCCCAGCTCTGCCGTCCCCAGTCCTCCTCCAGACACAGCAGAGGGGTCCATGGCAAGGCACTGCCCATCACGGGCTGCCAGCCTGGACTGGCCTCTGTTCAGGGCTGTACTGCCCTAATGCACTGTCTCTGCTACAGATGCCCACATTGTGTTCTGCTCTGCTGTGTTGATACATCTGAGCTACAGCCCTACAGCAGTGGCTTCTGGACCAACAAAAGGTCTGTCCCTATAGCTGGGGAGGTGCTGTGGTCAGTGGGGTGAACACCAAGCGCTCCCACAGCCTGCAGTGGAATCGGGCAGCTGAAGGTGTTTGACCCGCCTGTATGCATTCCCCTGTGTGGCATGCCCTAGGTGGTCCTGCTTTGGCAGGAGGGTTGGACTTGATCATCTCTAGAGGTCTCTTCCAACCCCCAACATTCTATGATTCTGTATTTTCTAGCTGAGTAGAAAACTCTCACATTCACATCTCTTCTCTCGACAGTGAAGAGCCTCGATTCCTCTACCACTTAAGGTCTCCTCATGACAACTTAAATTGCAAATATTTTGTAAATACCCACATTTGTTCAGTAGTGCAAGAACTCTTTACACTGAAATCCTACCTTGTCCTCAATGTACTTAACAATATTTAAACTTCTTTTTTGTGCTTTTTTTTCTTAAGGATAGAGTCTGCATATGAGATGTATACAAATGTGCATGTTCCAGTATTCACTAACACATGTGAGTTTAATTTTATTTTTTCATCATATATAATTTTCTACACGTTTTCATTCTATAACAAAGGCCAAACCTATTTGTTTTTTTTAATCTCTGTTGTGATACCACAAGCTTCATTACCAATTAATGATGTTTAACGGGAAGCTAAATTGGCATTAAATGGAGACATTAAATAAAGATAATGTATTTTCATTAATGAGATTATTGAAGTAGTATTGTGTATCACTTCTATGGTGACTTGTTAATGAAATGGAATTACTCATTTCTTCCTTAAAAAAATTACTTCTAAAAATATTCCTTATTTTTTTATTTTGCTGTCACTCAAGGTCTTTTGCCAATGCAAGCATGTAAACTACCTCCGAAAGCACTGTTACTTCATTAGTTTAGAGTACTATTTCATAGCACAAATACATCTTATTTATATCGTGTATATTACTGTTTCATAGTACCTGGTAGAGTCCAACTGTCCACCCATCAAGAATAAAGGGCCATCACCAAAAATCAGTAGCACGAACAGGATATCAGTAATATTTTTTCTAAAGCCCTCAATGAGGTTCCTGTGAAATGTCAGAACTGTTTAGATTGGAAAGACCTTCAAGATCATCAAGTCCAACCATTAAAGGAGTACCATATACATGGGCCTACAGATCCTATCAGAAAGGAACTCGGACACTCTGAAATTAAGCTGTGCTGGTTAGGGAGGCACCTAATCAGGAAATTCCTAGAAAATGAGGACAATTATTTCAGACATGCCTCTCTGCACTGTTCTTTCACTTTCCAAGACAAATCTCAAAAACCTTCTCTAAATCTCATGAAATTCAGTGATAGCCCTGTCTTTTTTTTTTTTGTTTGGTCGGGTTTTTTTGTTTGTTTTGTTTTGTTTTTCTCATTTTGATGGCCAGGAAAAGATTTTACTGTGGTTTATCTTATTCGAGGCCAGCCTGCCACATTTAATAAAAGCATGATTTACTGAGGTCTATATAACAGCAACAGAACATGTTCTGTGCTTGGCACACAGCTTGTATGACTCCACTGCAGTTCTGACAGTGTATTTTTCAATATGCAGTCCTTCAAACATATTACTCTTCTCAGAGAAGTGGTGGATTGATGTATTCTCATTGATATATGCCTCATTTTGATAAGGCATATATCAATGATGAAATTACTAGGAATGAGTTTGTCTGCTACTCTCTCACCTGATAGTTTCTTTCCAGCAAAAGGTGTTACAGTCTACTGAAAAAAAAAGTAATTAATATTTCCTGAAAAGCAACATGAACAAAATCAACCTCTGTTACTGTCAGAAACACTCCTTCGGTATGGTAAAATACTTTAATTCAACAAGGAGGGGGAGGTGGGTGACTTACACTCATCTTACCTTGGGGTACGGATACTGCTTTCCTTTTGGATACAGACCTCCAGTAAACCGGGGAATAACCATGTTCGGTACCAGAGAGTCATTTATGGTCAGGAATGCCAATCTTTCACCATCTGGAGACCACCAGTGGGCAACGTGAGAATGAAGAAGTTCCTCTGCAAAACCAGATTTCCTTAGGGTCCATGAAAATAATAAACACATAGTTTCAAGCTCATTCAGTTGGTGCTGATTTGCTCTTTCTATACCTACTTGGAACGCATCTGTTTTAATGTCAGTAATTTCACATTATCATGGGTTGAATGTTTGAATGAAGGCATATCAAAAGACCAAACTTCAACCATTTTCCTCAAATTAATACTTTCACTGATGTCAGTAAATCATCTAAATGTGAAAGATGATTGTTACTGTGATATGTTTAATTCTATTGCATTACATTAGACATGTTTAACTAATTTTTAAATTATTTGGACCATTTTAATAGACAGGGTTTTTTAGGATTGTCACTCTTCTTTTCTCCTTTTAATATGAAACTATAGTATGCCCGCTTTCTCCGAGCTATGGCACCTGGTATCATGCAGATCCTCACAGTGATATTTATATAATCAGTTTTGTATTGCAATATTTTGACTTTCTTGTCTCAGTCTAATGGTCAGGTTTATGTAAAAAGTTCAATTTTTCTGCAGTGTAACATTTGAAAAATCCAAACAAACATTTTAATTTTTATTTAAATTTAGATTTCCAAATGAAAGTAATTCTCCAAAATGTGATGCAATGTTTTCTTAAATTCATTGTCGTTGTATTTCATATTGAAAAGAAACAAAACAGAACCAACCATAGAAGCATCACCCAAACTCCTGGAAACCCAGTAAAACTGCTCCTGACCAACTCCAAAATCATTCTGTACAGCTCTTCTGTTTTTCACTTGTGAAAAGATTTTTTCTATTACGCATTTGTTATGTTGACTTGTTTGGTGAGCATTTTGTATTTATATTTGAATAATTTGGCTGGAAATTTGAGAATAGTATACTAACGGGAACAAAGGCCTGACTGCACACCCAATTTAAGAGCCTACCTACAAAATTACTTAAATTGTCAATGCAGACCCTCCAAGATGCTAATCAGATTCTGAAAGTTTTGAAGTGGCTTAATGGGTTGAATTATCTAAGGTTAAGTTCAATGAAGGTGGGAGCTACATTCAAAGTCACATATTCTTGGTCATGCTTCTCTCCCTGGCTGGATAACAAAAAAATTTTACACAGGAGAACAGCAGAGAATGAATGGTGAATATCAGATAAAAAATCACAACTGTGTTTGTTTTAAAATATTACTGTTTGCATTCAAACAAGGTTATTCACACAAAGAAAAGCTATTCCCAAATGCTCTGCAAGGTAAGATGCTAATAACAAACTCATGCAAATGATAAAAGAAAACAAATGAGGTCAAAAGGAGGAACAGTTCTCAATTCAACTGCAAATCTCTTTAACTTCATCTGGACAATACTCAGCCTGCTCAGTTTCTGATGTTATTAAAAACATTACTGCAAGTAGAGGACTGCTTTAAGTTAAACAATAGTTAATGGCAAAGCAGCACTATATTCATTCATGCCAACAGACACGGACTGTAGTCCTCCAGCATGTACAGAGAGAAGTCCCTTTTACTCTGACTTTAATCATGTTTTTCAGTCCTTGAATATTAATTAATGTGTCTGTAGGAATGGTGGGCACACACTGAGAAGCAGTAGCATAACCTTAGACAAGCACCATTGCCATTATTGTGCTAGCAGCTCCCATTCTTTCCAAGTTACCCCATTCTCTTATTCTGTTCATCATGAAACATTTGCAGCCTAAGGGAACTGTCACTTTTTTTTATCAGCAGCTTTGTTGATCTTTAAATAAAAATGAAGTTACAAAGCAGTCACATCAACCTTTTTCAGATAGTGTTCCTTTGACACATAGGTAAGTTGAATTATAAAAAATACTCAAAAAGCATATTGGTATGTTTCAAATAAAAGGGATGGGTTTTGATTCTGTTTAGTTCTTATATGTAGATCTCATGAATGCAGAGGTCCAAATCATATAAAAAAACTCCTCATTATTTCCATTAAAATCTATCTTAAACTTCTATCTGTATCATTCTTAGAGAAGGTCTACTCCAGCCCTTCCAGACAGCTCAAATAAAAAGCCTGGCAAATACCAGAACTGATCAGTTGCATTAGGTAACCTTTTGCAGTCTCTTCCAATCTGAATTATCCTACAATATTTTTCTGATCCTTTGCAGAATAGGGAGGAATTCTTTATAAAGAATCTTGTGTTACATTTTGTTCTGCAGAGCATAGCTGTATAATGATCCTTCATTACATGTCATTCACTGCAGCACCATGCTGCACCCTAAAGAGAAGAATCACAGCATCACAGAATCATCAAGGTTGGAAAAGACCTCCACGATCATCAAGTCCAACCAATCACGTAACACTATTTTGACCACAGGAGAAACCCAGGCTGCCTTCTTCTGAACGGGTGTCCTCAAAATGCTTGCAAAACTAAAGCCAGAATTGGCTTGTTGAATCCATGACTGTGACTCAATAACTTCACTTTGTTTTGGCAAAAACTTGATATACTATATCAACTTTAGTAATTAAATTGAAGCTTAAATTCCTCACTTTGCACGCAGTCCTGTCAGATTTAAAGAATATGAAGTGCATATAAAACTATATTCCATTTCAGATACGTCCTTTATCCTTAAGTTTTGATACATACCGCCACATTAAAACATTTCAAATCAGTAATAGAAACCTTAGAAGTGGGTAACTATCAGACACAGGCATTTATAAGTCTAAAGGATGCAAACTACCATTGTAATTTCAGTGTTTACACAGGCAGAGATTTTAAGAAATGCTACTGAAACTACTATTTTAAGAAATCCTACTGAAATGCCAAGAGGTATGGATAGTCCATTTCTAAGGTTCACGCTGAAGTTCCTTGCTGTACGGAGTAACATCATGTCTAAAAAGGACTCTGCCTTGCAAAACTCTGCCTATGAGAAGCTATCTACTTCAGGTGACTGAGTATTTAACACTGAGCTATTTATCTATAAAATCAACGAGTCCCATAGAAAGAATAACTGAAATGTGTACCAATTTTAAGCTCTTGTACAGAGCTGTATAATGTGCTCCTATTTTTTATTTATTATTATGCTAAAAATATTTTGTGTGCAGAGAGAAACATTCTGTGGTATTACAAAGAAGTCAGCTGCAGAAGCCAGAGGATATCACAAACTGAGCTGTTCACCACTCCATTTTGGCTCTGCTTGCCAGCAACAGCAAGTTTTCCAGGAGCCTAGCCCAAGCTGATTTAAGCTAAAGTAGCAGCCACTGCTGAGGTAACAGTATGGCACTTTTAGATCTTGTCAAAACACACAGATTTAAGCATGTTCTGAAAGTCAAGCAGTTCAATGTTAGTTCCTGGCTTGAGATACTGCATACTCTCATGAGTTATACTAATACAAAGCACACCAACCACCACTGACACTGAAGGACAGATGCAGATAAAACCAAAGTGAGGCACCAGGCAGCATCACCTTTGATCACATTTTGCTGTGTATCCAGCAGTAAAGATGAAATTGTAGCCAATTCTGCCTCTACACTATAATTCTTTTGTGCCTTCTTCTATTAGGATGTTGTAACTCTATATAGGTCAGCTCTGTTGTTCATACAAGAAACAGAGTCCCTTCCCTCTTCTCTTGCATTGCAAATCCAGAATAGCTCCAAAGGTATGAATGGAGATATTCTAGACAAGCAAAACATACAGGGTGCTCAGTTTTAGTTGAATAGCTCTATTTGAAATGACAGCCCCGCTGAAGTTGGTAGAAAAATCCCACTTCAAGATTACACTGATACAGCATTTTTTACATACTACTTAGTGTTCATAATACATTTGATACATCCTGGTTGAAAATAAATTCCTCTTTCTCAGAAAATATTGTTATATGCAAAAGAGCAGTCAATACAAAGTATGAATAGATACAAAGGCAATCTCACAAGAAAATGAGATGGCAAAGAAGCAAAACCAACCTTAGCATTTTCTGAAATGAATAGATTTGTGCTCTTGGATCTGTACAGGAACCTCTCATCTGTTTTAATAAACAGATATATTTGTCCAGCTTACCTTCATACAACCAGTCTGCAATTCCATTAAAAATAATTCCTTCTTTTCCCGAAGATGTCAGGCGCAATGAGCTACTCTTTACATCAGGCTGATAGTAGATGTTATTTTCAAAAATATAAATCTGGATGAGGTAAGAGGGATGGAGAGAAAAAAGAACATTTTGGTAGATATAAATTAATGTTCAGCAATGAATACATAATTTCCTCAGGGTCAGAACAGTCTACAGAATAATTCAGCATGATTTTTCACCAACATTGGCTTCACATTTCATTTTATTATCGATTTGGGCAAACTAAGCAAACTTTTAATACTTATGCCAAGCCAAATTCATCCTTTGAAATTGCCTTTCCTGTTGATATGTTTCTATTCACTTTAAGAAATATTATTACATTCCTCAGAATCATACAGGAAACAAGTTTTGTAACAGTTGAATAGATAAAGAAATTTTCCATTAATTCCATTCGATCTAATAAAATCATCTGTTTTTCTAGCTGTGAAATTAGACATACTTCTGAAAGTACATACAGCGCAGTACATACATCATAAATATAAGTTACAGCTTTTTATCATGGTGTGAGAACATATTGGGGAAACAAAAATGAATATCAGACTGCCATTAACTGTTCTCAGCTTCCTGGCACTATTTCTGACTCTGACACACAAATATTTTACCTCAAGTGTGCTATATAAATGCCCTTTATTTGCAAGTCTAGGCTCCTCCTCCTTTTCTTGTAGCAGCCTAAAGATATTGTCCTTCATTGCCACTTCTCAGCCTTGTCTGCTTTTCTTTCTCTGCTTGCTTTGTTGCAAAAGATTTCAAATTCACTCATTTTGTTAGGGTGAGCTCCAGGCTCCATGGCAAAGTGCAATAAAAGAGAAAGGCCAAAAAAAGTGAAAGGAAAGGGAAAAAAAAAAGAAAAAAAAAAGGAGAGAGACTGGAGGAACATGGGGATGGTAAAAATGGCAGAAGACAAATACAGTGGTGATGAGGAAGATTTATGACATGGAAATTCTTACATTCTCAGACGTATGCCACAATGGGCTATATGTGTGCCTTCCTCCTATCAGCCAGGAGACCATCGAGTACTTCACTGCACCATAATTTAGGTATATGTCCCAAATGTCTTCATTGGCCCTATCTTTCCCAGTCTGGGTTAATAAGAAACACCCAAGACACTAACAAGCCAAAAGCTACAGAAGGGTAAAAAAGCAGAATCGCAGCGAATAGCATTTCCTGACATAATGCTCTAAATCTTTCTGTCCGTACTTATAAATTCCTCATTTTCCCCAGGTAGTCAATACCTGTGACTAGACTTGTATTTCAGCTATAATTGTCTCCAGCTTATAGCCTTTTTTTTACTTTTTTGTTAAATTACAATGGCCACACATGTCCTTCCACATATTAACAATGGAATCAAACTAATGTCAATATTATGCACCATCTTGATTCACACTAAGAAAATGTAACCAAGAGCACCAGAGAAGCAACACACAATGCACATTTCTGTTACACGATTTCATCAATGTACACTGATATACACAGTGCCAGGGACTGCTCACATGAAGGAAATATATTTCCACTAAAGACCATTTTAAAGACTTAGTCATTTATCATTCTCTCATGCTCCTATGATAAATGACATGGGAAAATACTAACTAGAGAGCAAAGTTCTATTATCACTATTACTGCTGTTCTTTTTGCTTCTAAATTACCATCTGAAATAGATTTCCCTATAAGTCCCCAAACTAATGGCATTTCTTGATTTTTAACAGTAGCAACTCCATGATTTCTGCTGCAGAAAGCAATAAAGTTGAGGTTTTTTTCATACCATGAGAAATGCAATGTTTTTAACCGTTACTTGGCAATCAAGGGTGACTTAGAACAAAGTTCTTTACGGTCAGAAGTTAAAAACGCAGCAGTGAGTTCAAACTCAAAGTAAAAATAGTTGATCCAGTTTGAATAATCTAAAATGTGCTGACTAGTAATTACATGAATAGTTTTACAAATAAGATTTGATACAGTTGAGAATTTATGGGAAGCTGATGTACAGCCCAGAATTAACATCAAAAGAAAACAAGGGTTAGAGAATGCTGGACATATTCAAGCTTCTGAAATAATACTGACAAACACTTATTGTCAATGTGTATTTCCACAGTAAAGATGTATTTTTTTTCCTAAGGTAAAAGAATTAAAAATACAACTAATAACAAGGCATGGTTAATTGCTTAATCAAGAAAAAACAATAATTTAGCCAATTACTTGCTATTTAAGTGAACTAAAAGTATTCCTATCAGACTAAATTACTTACAGTACAAGTATTGGGAACCACTCCATTGAATACTGCTTAGTAAGAGCGGTTTCTTACAGCTGACAATATCTTCTTATATAAACAACTGCTTTCAGGAGATTACAAAAAAAGCCTACTGGACCAAATAATTTTATTTATTTAAGCTTCTTTAATTAAATTAGCTTAATCTAATTAATTTTTGAAGATCAGAATTCTCATTTTTGCTTCTGTCACTCCTTTTTGGGCTGTTTGTATTTTTCACAGCGAAGATACCCATAGTGTCTAGTCTCTGCAATGTAACACTCTCCTTTAAAGCCATCATTTCTAGTCGAAGTACAGGATTAAGAACTACTTGTTCTATGACTGAACCATGAAAAGGACTTTAATCCTGTTATTACTAGTTAGCAGGCATTGCTAATTCCTTTTGACACATTTCAGAGATAAGTAAATATCTCAGAAGGAATACTCACCACTGTGCCACTGGTTGCTGGCTCCCTTGGCATTATCCCCTATTCGTTTCATATAGCAGCTTTGTCTCCATCCTCAGCCAGTTCTTAGCCACCCTCTGAACATCCCAACAATCCTCTTAGTCTATTTTGTCTTCCAAAGTTTCCCTTCTCTCTTTATCATTTGAGATATGTGTTCTTTCAACTTGGAAAGCTACCTCAAAGAACAATTTTTTTCTTGAACATAGGATTGGAATTTTTTAAAGTTCTTGAAAAACTTCCAAGCCATCCAGCAGCTCTCTCCCTAGCAAGCCTTGAATTGACTGCTTACTTAAATTTAACATTAAAAATTATGAATTTATGCTCCTTTGAAGAACATTTATGAAATGCAACTATTCATGTTCCTCCACATAACTAAACAGCACGCAAATACACATTGATGATTTAGGGTTGACACACTGGCAACTATTGTTCTGGGCTGCCTGCAGCATTTTAAAAGATCAATATCCCCATGCTTGAGCCTATAAAAGCATCTTAGATTCACTATTATGATTAGTCATACAAATTCATCTGTAATTTTCAATATTTGTTCTGTTTCAGGAGATGCCATTTTCTACCTGAAGCCCACAAACTGCTGCTTGTACTGGTTTTGTGCACGCTTCCTACAATGCTGCTGCCTATTCCCGGCAGTCAAGATTGCAGTCCCCACCATTCCTGAACATTCCAATGTGCTCATCTGTAATTGATAACCCATTCACCTCTTGAAAGGACTTTGGAATTAAAATTTTGATTTCTGCAGCAAAACAGGTAGCAGAGTTGTAGTGACAACATCATGAAGGCTTTTACTAGAGATCTGAAAGATTCTCTGATTTGCTCTCTGTAGATCCGTGCTGTGGATTCAATTCAGCACAACTACTTTGTGTAGCCACAAAGAACAATCTCCCATCGGACATTACTGCCAGAGCAATGCAGCCAAGCAAAACATTTCTAAAAGGCATATTCATTCTGAATTGTTCTTCTTGGTATAACATTTATATGGTATAAATTAACTATATACATAACTCTAAACATACTGAAATTTTAATAGATCACTACTGGAAATTAATTTCATTCACAAGATTGTGAAAAGATCTTGCTTGTTTTTCTCTAGTGTTTGCACATACAATACGGACCAGCAGCTCAGCGTCTTTGCTTCATGTCCCTCTGAAGTAGCCTAGAGGAAGCATGTACACAACAACTATGGTTTTATTAGAGAGTAGTGAAGTGGGCTTTTTCTCCCTTGTTAGTCCTTGGCTCCTGTTTTCCTGCTGTGGCCACAACACCACTCCATGCTTCTCCTGCTGCAAGAGGTGATGTCAAATGTGAAGTGACTTCAGGAGGAAAATGGACAATGCTTTTGCTTTATGTAGATTATCATGAAAGCACCAACTAAGAGTAGAAATGGAACTATTCCTCTGCTGAAACAGGCAAAAAGTCCTACACCAGGCCCAGAAGCAGAGGAAGTCCTTTAAATATCGTGGTCAAAATCTCCCCTCCCTGCAAAACACTCAAGTTCCTTTTTGTTCGTTTGTTCATACATTTTTAGCTTTCTTGCTCAATTTAAACATTGCCACCAGTGTCTTCTGGTGAAAATAGTATCTGTAGAAAACTCCTTACAGTTCTACTTTATGCTGCACTAAAATATATTTCCACGCTTTTATTTCAAAACCACAAAGACTAGATGGAATTTTTTATTTTTTAGGTAGTGGCTGCTGCTTACTTGCAGTATAGCAATACATAGAAGCTGAATTTATGAGCCACAGTTTGGACTTCAAAATTGAGTGAAAGACTGAGGAAGTGGCTGGGAGAAAACTCGGTATACTACTTTTCCTACAATGGAGACTTAAACTTTCAAATACTGCAAGACAGATAGCAAATCATGACACTGGGATAAGAATTATTGATCAAAACCAAAAGAAAACAAAAAAATTATTGGAGCAGAATCTTGCACGTACATCTGCCTACAATCTTGACTTCAGTAAGTAAAACTAACCAAGTGCCCAAAGGTTTCCAGGCTAGGGACTTCACATAGTTCATCACTTTGTATATTGTGTTTTGGGCAATGTCACATAAACCAAAAAAACTTCCTTGCTAGTCTATCTCCACTCAGGCATTTGGGAGCAGGTAGAAGTAAAAGGCTTTTTTTAGTATACACTTGGGTCTAATTACTACATCATGAGTACTAAAATGGTGACTGTAGCTACTGAATCTTCCAAAACTGCTAAAAGAGGAGTTGCTAACTGTGTATATCAGACAGGTATTCTCATGACTACACCAGTGCCCAAAATGCTTTCACATATTTCAGGCATGATGATAAGAAAATAAATTGAAAAAGGCACAAAGGGGAACCAGGCTACGCTATCTTATATGAAAATTATTATTATTCTTTTTTTTAACCCCCTCTTCACCACCTATATCCCAAGTATTTCTGAAATATTTAAAATTCTTTTATCTAAGATACTTAGTTAATAATGGGGATAAATATAAAATCTTATGGCCTTCAAAATAATTTTTTTTTCTTAAAAGAATTTGCACAGCTAATTACATCAAGCCTTAAACCAAATGACGAAAAGCCCACAGCATTTCTTTACTTATTTTATTAAGTATTTTCCAATTAATGAAAAACATCTGCAAGAATGTTTTGTATTAGTGAGAGATTAATTCTTGATAATGATCACATTTATTTCAACTGACTGTGAAGAATTTGAGGCTCTGCTTGCTCTAATGTTCTATGTACAGCACTAATCCTTCTCTTTCTTCCACATCTGTCAGCCTCTAAACTATTTTTTCATAAACCTTCTTCTAAATTAATTTATTCCAAAACACTTATTTATTGTTTGCAACATGTTTCACAATTTCATGATTTTATTTCAGGCTGAGGTCTTAAGCAGAGCACCCAGTCTGATCAGTCAGTTCCAGATGGCAGACAGCTGTGAAAACACAGAGACATCTAATCCCACAGCTGAACAGCAAACCCAGTGCCAATAGCTGGAGAGGCCCCCTGTGTGTCTTTAATCATTTCAAACACAACAGGCAGAGAAAAGCCGCTAAATTACAGAAAAATACTCCACTTTTCCCTTTAGGTGCTCCACTGAAGCCTTCTGCTTGGGCATCTCCACACTCAATCACTCCTCTGATTGCAAGGTAGCATGTTGGCAACAGTTCAAGTTTTTGACTCACAAGTTCAGTAGTGGCACCAGTTTGCCTGGAGCTGTGAGGGGGTAACCACATGATCACTTACCCTGCACAGAGGCAGTGAGTGTGTGAGAAGCAGGGCTTTGAGCTCTCAACCAAAGCAGGGGCAGTTTCTCTACCAGAGGCTGCCAGCAACCTGTTAGCCCTGGCAGTTGAGAGAAAGTCACTATTGGATATTTGCATGTGTCCTAGAAATTACCCTGAACACCAAAGTTCAGACTTGTACTTATATCCAAAATCACAGATTTGTTTTCAGGTGGAAAAGAAATAGACCAGCAGTCCCTGCTGACAAAACCTTCCCTGGAACTAGTCATCCGTCTCACCTACAGAGAAAAGCTGCCAAACTTAAGACACAATTTTCTCTCAAACGTGATCATAGAATTACAGAATGGTAGGGGTTGGAAGGGACGTCTGGGGATCAAGTCCAACCCCCCTGCCAGCGCAGGAACACCCAGGGCAGGCCACACACAAACAGATCC
>JANIJG010009743.1:0-26108 GCA_024611175.1 Megaceryle torquata | reverse complement strand
TTCCCCTCTCTTTCCCCTCTCTTTCCCCTCTCTTTCCCCTCTCTTTCCCCTCTCTTTCCCCTCTCTTTCCCCTCTCTGGATATTGCTTTGATTTTCTTGTTGAGTGAGTTTGTTTGGGTTTGGCTTCTTTGAGAAAGGACAGCAGCTCTTGTCCCTTCACATGCATGGTGGTTTTTTTAGTACCTTTTTCACCTGGTTGTGTAAATGGATCTGTTCCTCCCCTGCATACAGCAGTACTGTCATTCCTATGTGAGGTGATTCTGTGCTTCCCCTGCCCTTGTTTTTCAGTCCTCTTCTTGGTATTCAGTCCAGATCTCACCATTTCTAGAACTTCTGTTACCTATTCTGCTGCTTCAGAGGCTTCATGCTCCCTACTGTTCATTTCAGCCTCACACTATCTGGGTATTTTCTTCTTCCTGGCTCCCACACTATCCATGTTGTTTGAGTAGGTGTAGGATCTCCTTAAATTTATGATAAGCCTTTGCTGCCTGCTAATTTCTGTCTGATGTGCTCTAGTGTAGGAGAGCTGCTGATCGTGTCTTGTGATAGCTGTAATCAGCTCTAATTCTTCTGCTTATCTGTGATCCAGGGAACAATTGCTGTTTCTTAAACATCTGCTTTAGCAGTGACCCCTTGTAGGTACAGTGAAACTGAGGAAGTGGAATCAGCTGTCTGAAAACCTGTGCCTAGGAAGTAGGCTTGAACCATGGCTCTGTCCTAGCATAATCTTCATCATCTCTGAGTTCTGTTGCCTGTCTGTGTCTGGGAGGAGTCCAAGATCTGGATCAGTTAGTTCTGAACAAATTACATAGAAACAGTTTGTGTCTGTACAGTTCTGGTGGAGAAACCAAAGGGAGGGGTGGGAAGTGGATTATATGCTGGGCCTGGCTTCAGTGTCAGATTTAACTAGCAGGTATCACTTACCTCTTTCAGATACTGATAACATATCTGTCAAGAATGATGTGCAGATTATTTCACGACACACTTTGAGTAGCACTTGCTTGAATTACTGTTCCAGTCAATCACCTTGGATGAAATGAAGGATAGAACATAACTACATAATCAGACTATCCCATAGTTCCTTTTAAAAGTATGTGTTGTTCTTATATCCTGTTCCCTCCTCTCCCAGCCCCCTTTCCTCCTTCTACAGCGGTCTTCAGTCGTCTTGTTATTGCATCAGTGATGTGAGATTTCCAGTAGCTGCTCTCTGTTCCTGGGTTTAGAATTTCTCTTGAATTTTCAGTATGACAGTGTTAAATCTTTTAAATGTGGCACCTGTAACAGTGCTAGTGTGTTAAAGGATTTCTGTAGGGACACTAACCAGCTTGGGAACACCTTCATATTGGGCTGAAAGGCTGATACTGGTTAGTGACTTCTGTCCCCTCCCTTCACAAGCAACTGATAATAGCAAGTGCTGAAGAAAGAGTACCCTTCTCTAGGGATAAAAACTGAAAGTGTGCCGTCTCTGATCCGTGTGGCTGTGCAACACGGACAAACACCCAATTGGATAATGTCCTCTTCTCTCCTCCCAGCTCAGAGAAGAATCGAGGGAGCGCTACAGAAATGTGATGGGCAGGTGAAGCCAGATACTGTACTAAATGATGCTAATTATAGTAACTAAGCACAGGTTAAATGGAAAAATGACAAATCTGAACTGAGAGGCCCTTAACCTGCAAATACAGGGATGCTGAAAGAGCATGTGGAGGAAAATACCATTAGTTGCTTCCTTTGTTTTTACTGTTCCCAGGAATTTGTTGCTGGCCACAGCACTGGATGGTGGATTTAGGTATAGCTTTGGGATGGATCCCCACCTAGTGGGATGAGGAGATGCACTGTAAATGGGTTGCCTCTCCTGTGCTTTAAGTAAAGATAAAACACCTGTTATGCAGGTCTAATCCATCCCCATTAAAGGCTAAATGTTTGTTTGCTCTTTTGACAGTACAGGGACACCTCTTCCCCTCTGGATAAAACTCATGGGCCAGCAACAGTGTGTGGAAATGCCTGTGCTCACCAGACTGAGTGAGGATTACTGTTAGATGGAAAACAAACAAGCAAGCAGAACCTGGCTGTTTGCTCCTGTCAGCGCAGGAGTACTGCCCCTGAATGTTGGGGCTGACTGATCAGTTGTTAGGCAAGAAGGGAAGCCCTGACTGTCAGAGCACTCTGTTGTGACAAGCTGTTAATTGAGAGGAAATCAACAGCCGAAAAGAAATAGTACAGCAGGAAACAAGGCCCTGACTCCTACAAAGAAATGACTTCAAGAAGACTCATTAAAATCCCTGAAAAGCCAGACATTGGACTTCAGTGAGGGGCATGTGTGTGCATATGAAGGATGGGTTTCTGCAGACTTTGAACTTTGACTGAGGCTTTTAGGATATCTCTGCAGATAAATATTACAAAGTGCACAAAGTTATCAGAACTACGAAGATGTATCGGGTGCATTGGTAACACTTCTTGTATTTGTGTGCCTCAGAGCAGACATACAGTTCTGCCCCTGCCGAGGCCTGCTAAGTGTGAAGGGGGTTTCTTAGTAGCAGTTTAGAGGAGTATCTGAATGCTGAGAGCTTGGATGTCAAAACTGAACTAGTTGGCTCATCTACGTGTTCACAGAACTTGTGCCAAATGCCATTGCTTCCTATACTGGGTGATGTAGTGTCTCTCCTCCACCAGTGCAAACCCTACAGTATGTGTCTCTATTCAGCAGATAGTTTTCCTAGCTCTTTTGGGTCTTCAGAAGCAATTTAGTATCCTGCAGGGGCAGCTGTTACAAAGTTCACAGCCATGAGTTGTTACCTGTCTCTTGTATTACCAGAATCCGTGGAGGACAACTTCCAAGGATGCTGCTGTGTAAAGCAGTGATGTGGAGCTCGCTATGGGAAACTGCTGACTTTGTTTTGATTATGTATTGAATGTGACTTTCATTAGTTATTTTGTTTAAATTGCAGATAAAACTCAGAGGAAACTTGCACAGATGCTGCTTTGGAGAACTTTCAGCCCGGGTTGCAGAGCTGAGCCTTGGTAAACCTGTCTCTATTACAGCACATTGCCATACATCTAAGTGCATAAGGTTGGTGGCCTCCAGGATCCACACACCTTAATCAGAATGCTTAGCATGTTTACCATAAGTTTAAAAATCTGTTCTTTATCTATCAGTCCTTTTATAGCTTTCTAAGTTCATATAATGGCTAATATGCAAGAGTTCATTTTTAATATTTTAATTGATTTCTTTAATCAATTTCTGAACTTGTATTTATTAAATACTTAAACTCAGTATTACCTACTCAATGCCTTTTAAAAGAAGAGAGTTTTAATGGAGAATAAATTGAGCCTTAAACAAATCATTACTTCTGTATATTACCTCGCATCAGTGCTTATTTCTATTTGCAAAGTTTTCTCCTACAATGTAGTTGGTCATTCTTTGAGACTTTTTGTTTACGTGTGACAGTGTCATGAAAAGATACTGAAGGCACCTCTGTTGTATGGATGTAGTATCCCTTTTCTTGGCGGATGCAGCTGTGATACTGTGTTTGTAACTGGTCCGATTTGACAACAGGGATTATTTGGAATGGGCTGTAAAGTCTCCAGCTGATACTTCTGTTCTTGAGATCATGGGTTTCTTAAACTCATTTAATGAAAAATGACAATTGTAGCTTTGAAAAATGGCAGCACACTTTTCCTTCTACTGAGTTTCCAGACTTGCTTGTTTACAAATAGCTTCTTTATGCCTTTGAAAAGGGATAATGTATCCTTCAAAACGGGCTGCATGCCTGGTCAGTCAGCTCAGCTTTGCCTGGCACATTGAGACATCTAATAGACCTCTGCACATGTAAATCTAATGCAAATAAGATCACTTTACATTTTATAGTTCCTAATATTTGTCTTTCTGAATAATATTTTAAAGCAATATTTGTTAAAGTTTTTCTTGCACTGTCACAAACCGCTTTTTAGTTGTTGGTTTTTTTCCCAATAAACAAGTTTAATATTAGAGACAAGTTGGTGTAACAAGGGGAAAAGCACCAGGTTTCAGTGATACTAACTGCAAGTGTGCTTTAAACAGCCATTGCCTTCCTTATTGTTTACCTGATCAACATTTTCTCTGAATACTTGAAAACTTTAACAATAACACAGGTATAAAGAGCAGAATGAAAATGTACAAAGAACAGATGAAATCTTTTTGTTCAGTTCTATTAACATGTTGCATACATGAGAGCTTTTTCTAGCAGTGGTTTAAAATGTGTAATTTTTTTTGCAGAAATTTAATAACTGCAGCTCACCTACTGCACCAAAGTTCTAGGTTTTTTAGGAGCCCAGCTTTAGTCATTTGAACATGCTTCTAGAAATGCACATTCTTTCCCTGTGCTAGCCAACTAACTTTGAGAAAAGCTCCGGTAAAAGCAGTGATGGATATATGAGGTTAAGCAGTTGAAAACTCACAAATTGTATTGTGGATGATGGCATTTAAAACAATAAAAGATCACCGGTACAGTATCTCAACATTAATGTGTTTTATTGGTAATAATGCAAGCTGACTTCATAGTGTTAGCAGAAATAGAGATTCTGAATCTACATTCAGTGTTGAATTTGGATCGTGAGGAGAAGAGCACACCAGGTTTTCTGCTTGGGTATTGAAACACCTGATGGTCTGTTGTGTTTTGTTTTGTTTTTTCCCTGTGGGGTTGAAATTTTTTACTTGAAATTTTTATTTTTTCCCCTGTTTGTACAAACTTTATAAACAGGCTGAGGCTAATACTTAGGTTTGCACTTTAATATCAGAATTAAACCAAACCTTGTATTCAAAGTAGATTTCTTTTTTTAAGTGGTGGTTGTTGATCTTTTTTTGTAGGTTGTAAGGAAGTAATAGGAAATAAAGTAATTAATAAAGATCTTAGTTTGTCTAAGGGGCAAAAACTTGGTTAATGTAAATCAGCGATTCATTCCTATGGGTAGTTATCAAACCACTGTTCATTTTCATTGACCTCAGCACAAAAAAAAAAGGAGAAAAAAGAAAAAAAAAACCTTAAAAAAAAACTTGAACTAGCTTAGAGTGACAGGACTGGGAAAATGAGAGATGGTTTCTTCAGCACACTTTGGGGGGAAAAAAGGGACCAAAAGTTATTTTAGGCTTCCTCAATAGATTGCATGTGAAGTTGCTTATTAGAATAAGAGGCTAATAATAAATGCAATATGTATTGTCTTTACTATGGCATCTGTTTAGGAGTTGTTCAAATCACTGCAGTAGGGCTCTACAAATAAAAATGTAACCTAACATCATGTATCTAATGTACTGTATCTTTATCAGTGATAGGTGAAATCTGGAATAACAAGTGCAAAAATGGAACAATTACCTATAATGCTTTGTAAAAAGTTTTTTTTTTTCCAGTAGACTTCATTCTTGTCATTTTGTAAGACAACCCTACAGTCCACCTGTTTGTAACTTTTTTAATAAAATAGATACCTGTATTACCAAACTGGGCTCACTGGTCTCTGGTCTCTGTTCAACTTCTTAAAGTGGGCTGAACTGACAAGCTACTTTTTATTTTTTTTAAGATAGTAGTTATTTTAAACATCCTAACCACATGTGCATTATCATGAATGTCTTTTTCCAGCTTGGGGAAACAGGGTGTGTGACCGTGCTCAGACGGGGTGTTAAACTCACTGTCTCGGGTGTCGGAGTAGGGAAGAAGGAGGGCAGGGGCTCTGCATTATCTTCCTGTGCAAGGCTGGGGAGCCTGTTCAAAGCAGTGATGGTGCCTCTCTTCACAGGCTGGTAGGACAAAGCTTTGTTCAAAACAAGTATCTGTGTTTATCTTGTCCAAGCCTTTGAAGTTCTTTTTTTTTTTTTTTTTATATAAGCTTTTGTGTGTGTGAAAATAGCAGTGGCCTTGGTTCCAGGCTGCTCTCCACCATAGTAATCCAGAACTGTCATCTTTCCACCACACAAGCCCAGTAAGCACTCTTGAAGCTCTGCTGCAGGGGAGAGAGATTTATTTTTATTTTAAAAATTTTTTTACACCTTTCATCTGACAATGCCCAAAGCTATTTGATAACCATTATCTTAAATGTTCCATAAAAGCCTTGAGTTTGCCAAGTCAGTGATTGTCCTCAGGGTCTGCAACAAAGTGTATCTTCCTCAGAACTTAGTCTTGGTCCTGACCTGTAATGTTGCTTTGTAACTAAACCCATGTATTAATGTGAAATGTGATTTTTTTTTTTTTAAGTGTAGGAAAACTTGCTACCTTAGTTCCTTCAGTACTTGGCAGAACTACCTTGCACACCTATCCCCCACTCTTCCAGCTACAGCTGCCTTAGCCTGGTCCTAGAGGAAAGTTTCTGTGCCGTTTCTTCTTCCTGCTCACACGTCTATCACTGATGACAAAGCAGGACAAGCTGCCCTTCCATGTGATCTTGGATGAAATGTACGCTTCCCTTAACCTCCCTGAGAGGCAGGGGGTGAAGCATGCTGGCTCATGTCAGCTGACACATTAGGACTGGTCTGCTTGGAGATATAACAAGTAGGTTGATCACAGGTTCAGTCTGATTTCTCATGTCATTTTAAAAGTTGTAACTGAGCAATAATAGTCCCAATTCCTAATGGTGCTCAGGGTCTAAGTGGGCTGCTTCCTGCTCCCACTTGGCTGCAAATACAGCCAGTAAATACCTGTGACTTTACACTATGTGTTTGTTTCAAAGTGATGGTACAGGGTAGTCGGGGTTGGAGGCTTTAAGGAAGTATGTAAGATCTGTGTTTAAGGCTGTTATCTTTCAGAAGTATTGGTGCTGAGAGTGAACTCAGCTGCTACTGTATCCTTTGTAAAAGAGGTGTGACAGCTTCATATTGCTTTAAACTTGGGCTCTGTTTTGGGGACTGTACAGATGCAGTTTCAGAGGCAGCTTTTTCTTGGGTGTAACAGTTCCTGCTATAAAAGTGCACAGGCCCTGGAGAAAGCCCCCCCCCCCCATCCCAATTCCCCTGTGCAGTCAGGACAGGTACCCCCAGTACCTCTGGAGAGCAGGAGCTAACCACAGCTCAGACTAGAGGACTCTTCCCCATCCTGTTCCCATGTAACGCGGGTGACATGTAAATGACTTGGGCCTTGGAGCCTGGCTGGCAGTGCTTGGATATGAACCACCGACTGCATGAACCCTGCAGTGGGGACAGCCCTAGGAGGAAGTACATGAGAGACCCTGTGTGGGTGGAGCGTGAACCGCCGGCCACACCTCGCGGTGAGCTGTACACTGTTATCTGCTCTAATAGGCTTGGCTGTAATTACAGTTTGAAGCTAGGTGGAAGTGTCTGATCTTAATTAAAATGAGATATGGGTTCTAAAACAGTATACGTTGACCTGTTTGAGTTATCTCTGCTGAAAAGTCAGCAGTCCTGGTAGCTTGGTTTGCTGGTAGGTGCTTTGGTTCGTGAGTCACCGCTGACTTACTCGACAGATGGAGGAAGTTCATGTAGAGCTACCATAGCTGCAGGTAAGCTCTGTCAGGAGATGATGTGGGTCTGTGCTCTGCATTCTGAAATATTGTGCCTTTTGCATTTTATTAAGTAGCCCCTTTTATCTCTGCCTGGTCAACACGGCTGCAAGGGGAGGAGAGGATGGACTTAAGCTGTTATCAGCAACAGCGTTCAATTTGAAGATCATATCCTACCTGTACTAGTTTGTTGGCTCTGCTGAGGGCAGCATTGACAATCTTATGACAGCTTGGTTGACAGCAATGATACAGTTCGATTACAAGATGGTAGGGGATGAAATTTGTGTCTCTCCATGAAAACAGTGTATTTAGTACAGAATCAACGTGCTCTGCTGTTCTCTTTCAAAGCTGAGGTTCTCTTCAAGTCCCTCCAAAAAGTTTGGAGCAATAAGCATAATAACTGATGGGCAAGAGTCTCTTGTTGCAGGAACCTGAAAAATATAGGCAGGCTTTACTGTTTGTTTGGTTTGTAGTGTGTCTGTGCTCCTTGGTGTTCTGCTGGTTCCACTCAAGTGTGCTGTGACAGCTTTCTTACAGTGACTTACTTCTTCCAAATCACATTAGGCTTCTGTGGGATTTGAGACTCAGAGATACTGCAGGGTACTAAATGTCCTCAATTGTTCTTGCCTCGTAAATAAAATTGTAATGCTTCTCTCCTCGGGGCATAATGTGGAAGGGGAAGGCTGTGTTGAAGATGGGAGGTGCTTGGTCTCACCTGGGATCAGATGCACTAGCATGGTAGAATAATTTTAAAATGGACTTCTTGCCTGTAAATAAGTGGGATAGAACCTAAAAAACAAAATTAAAAATTTCTCAGCTTTATGAAACATTATAGTATTTTTCACACATTGGTGATACTGTAACGTAACCAGTTCAGACTTAGACTTCTTATGCTTCTACTAAAATGTGTAATTGGTAAATGACTGCAACTCAGTAAACTGAGCAGACAATCAGCTCTCTGGGATATTTCTGGCTCTTCAAGACTTTTTGTTTGTTTGGTGGTGTTTTGGTTTGTTTTGTTATATTTGGGGTTTTTTTTGTTTATTTCTTTTTTTTTTTCTGCCTCTGGGCTGACTAATTCATCCAGCTTTATGTTCTGAGAAGATCTGCCTTGACATTAGATTTAAATTATCTGGTCAGTGCAGAAAAGAGAAAATGTATTTGCTGTTTGTGACATTCCTTAAGGGCTACTTGTCCTTTTGGGAACTGGCAGATAGGATGGTTAATCATCAGTTTGGGATTTATCCTAACAGTGTAATGGACCTTAGACCCTTTTTCTTAAAAGCAAATTAATAATGGTCGTGTAATCAGCAACAGCATGGGCGCTGTGGGAAAACAAGAAGAAATTGAATTTTCAGCCAAGCTGATTTATGTTGGAAAAGAGAGGAAGCCTCTTAGAGAGGATGGCTGGAGCAGACTGCAGTTATGTGGAAGTGGTAGAGAACTTTCAGAGATAGTGTTGGATAAGCACCGCTGGAGGAAGGAGTGTATGTGGCATGTGTAGCTCCCGCCACTGTACGTTGGGTTGTCACGTGCAATCTGATGTCCCTTGCAGCCAGCCCCATGTCTCCGTGACCACAGTCACATTACTGATCCTGGCACTGGTTGCCATACAATATTCAAGGAATTAACCCAGACTTGACAAGTGCCCTATGTCTAATCTCAGTAATACAGATGTATTTTTTAATAGGTTAGAAGAAAGATTTTAGCTTCAAGGCCTGTCCAGTGGCAGACTCTGGTTAGAAGTATTTTGGAGTCCATCTGTGTTCCTTTCCTTTCAACTAAACCATTTCTCTGTTAGCAGTCAGCACTGTCTCTCAGGCCATCCACATTGTTTCATCTTGGGCCTCAATAATTTAGGAAGTTTTTACGAATGTACCCCATAAGCCTTGGGACAGTCATCATGCAGGAATATTTCCTGTCCTTTGAAACATGTCTGTCTCTTAGCTACCACCATCTGCCAGAAGGCCCTGGAAGAGGAATGATGAGACGGGGAATACCTTTGATGACTACAAAAGTACCAAGCTCCCAGCAGATGGATGCTGCTCTGTTTGACCTCCACGTTACACTATGAAGAATGGCTTTGACACAGCTTTAGCTCAGCTTTGAGCTTTTTACCTGGAATTTGGCAGACCTTGGTAGGAAGTGTGATAAGGGTCTTTTATGGAAGAATAAAAGGAAAAGAAGGGAGTGGGGGAAGAGAGGCTACCTGAGGGAAGCATGTTAACAGAACTCAGGATCAAGATTCATATGGTGAGATGGGTCTGATCCACTGGCCTGCAGGCACCTGGAGAACACGTGCATTTCTTTGCCTAGGTGTAATCAAGGCTTACTCAACCAAAGCTAGTTGTCTTGAGCCAAGAGAGAAACCACATCTGTCATGTTAATAAGCAATATAGTTCCTTAGAACTCCATCCTTTTCACTAGGATTCAGTCTCTTCACCCAGCACTGCAGACTCAATTTGGCACTTTCCTTAGTTGAAGTCTTTGGCTGTAGGATCTTTCCTGATGATGCTCAGCAAAGGTTTTCACCATCCTGGCCTTTAATTCCATTCTGAACAGTTGCTGCTGCTTCTAGTCTTGTAACTCTCTGTTGCCAGAGCTGCAGGAACAGAAGAGCAGGCACTGCCCACCCGTCATTCAGGTTTCTGCGGTGCGGTACGTGAGGTCTATGTCTTTTCCCTTTTGGCATAACCTGGGCTTGACTCATGGAAAGCCTTAGGGAGGGGGGTTATTGATTTGCCTTTCTGACAGCTCTTGCAAGGACAGAGCGCCTGGGTGGCTGGAGACCTCGTCACAGGACTGACGGACTCTAGGTGAGCTTACAGTACTTTTAGCTTGTTGATGTTGGGATGTGCAAGTGCACCAGGAACTGTTTATGCTTAAAACAAATTAAGGACAGCACATACAAGTCCTGTGCTTTGTACTACTATGCAGATGTAGTGAGATGCACCTCCCAGCTAGAAATGACTGAATACTAAGAGATGCCCCAGCCTTTGGAGGCATCAGCGTTCCTTTGACTTGATATGTTCATGAGGCTTTCTTTTTCTGTGTAAATTGCTTTCTTGTGTCTTCCATGTCATCTGTTTGAATTAAACATCACTGAGTGCTTTTTATATAGCTGTGCCGAAAGCAGAGTGCAACTGGCGTATTAAAGCCGAGATGATGTGTTCTGCAGAATACCAGAGGTGGGCTATTACTTACTTTCTTGTATAGCTTGTGCTATCATTTGCAGTTGCTTACGGCAAACTGCCTTCTGTGCCTGGTAATAGTTCCTGCATAGCATATAAAACCTGAAAAAAGAAGAAAAGCCAATATACGCGGCCGCTCGGTAGATCGCGTTCCTGCCGTGGTGAGTTGCTCTTCCCTGCACACTGGTCTCTATTTGTCGTTGGGCGCAACCACCACGAGAGGGAGCTTGGAAGCAAAGATCTGGTTCGTCCTGGGGATACTCGGAGTGGGCTGCGCTCCGTCCCTGGAAATCAAGCGAGGTTCTGCACAGGCTGAAAACAGAAGAGAAATGGGGGGAAAAAAAAAATATTATTTTTCGGGACTTTGGTAGCGTGGTGTGAGTAAATCTTAACAGGACTGCAAAGAAAGTTTTGCCCTTGCAGTTAATTTATCTGTCTGGTGTCTGGAATTGCAATTGTATTTGGAGTCTTTCATGGATAATCGAGACTATTTGTGATTTCCTACTCTGTTATTACAGGTAGGTAAAAAGAGCCATTTACCTCAGCTGCTGAAGCTGAAATAAAAATTGAGTCAAAAGAATATGATTTGATATGATTCTGCTTCCCTGAGCATCACAAGCTTACTAAAAAAAAACTAAAATCAAGAGGGCAAGTCAGGTGATTGACTTTTAATTTGGCTTAGTGCTTAAACACAGCTAAACCTATTTCCCTGATTATTATTACAGCCGGTGATTCCAGCAGCTGAAATGGCACTGTGCTTCTTACAGTGACAGGGTCCCACTCTGCTCCCACACATGAGCTGGCAACTTGTACTGAACTCAGATCTGCTGGTTTTGCTGGGATTCCTGCCTGCTGGAGCCTGCACAGCAACCAAACCGCCCCCAAAACCCCTGTCACAGTTCATCTTGCAATTCTTACCAGCTGAACACCAATGCAGGTTATTTGTATAGCGAGCACGTGATCGTGTCTTCACCTGCAGTGGAACCACTCGGTGTGTACCCACTGTCAGACGGTGCACTTCTTTAAGCTTGCCTTAATTTCCAGTCTAATGCTCCACTCCTCCTGGGGTGTTCAGGCTCAGAAGCTCTACCTGCCTGTTGGTCTCCTCCAGTTTTGCAGACAAGTGTCTGTGGAGCTGCTTTCAGTGAATAATCTCGGTGATGTTGCACTTTTGTAAGTCCAGCTCTCAGTGGGAATGTTTGCGAGATGAGGAGGCACCACGGTAGGATGTTCTTGGTTAGGATTAGGGCAGAATGGAGAGGAAAATGTTACTGCATAATGTCACCCTCTGGTATCAAAACAAAATGCTGGTCAGAGAAGTCTTATTCTGCAGTTGGAAGCTAACGGGTGAAAACCACCTAAACACACAATAAAGAATGCAATTCTCTCAATTTTCCCAGCAATTACTTATGTGTGATAAGTTTCAGCACAGTGACATCAGACTATTTACTGATGTTTGGTAAGCAAAATTTGATAGAAATGCAGATGTTTGTTATACTCAATAAACAGAATGGTTCTGGGGCAGAAGATTTTAGAAAGGCAGGACATGGCAAGTCAACTACAACTGCCGAGATATGCTCAAGATATAATGTGATTTGTGAAATCAGTGAAAAACGATAGTCATTGTTAAAGGTTAAAGGTGGGACCAAATGTGCCCGGACCATCCCTAACAGGTATGTGTCTGAGTCATCCCTGGCTTTTTTCATCGTGCTCCAGTATTTATCCTGCCTCACAGTTTAAGAATCTTTCCTAGGACCTAACTCAGATCTGCTCTGCAATTTCCAGCGATTTCTGTGTTTTCCCCATAGCTTGAGAACACAGCTGATCCATCCTCCAGGAATGGCCCTGCATGTATCAGGAGACTATTGCTCTTTCTACTTTTTTCAATCCAAACAAACTCAGCTCTTTCAGGCTTTGTTTCTCTGAAAATACCTTTTTTGAGGCATATTTTATGAAAAGTTTAAAGTAACTAGTATGTCAACTGAGACCTCAGCTGACAGTGAAAACATTCCTTCTGGTGTGGAAGCAGGAGTGTTGGAGGTACCCTGTTTTGGAAAGAAAGTCACCACTTTTGCAGTATTGGTGCTGTGTGTGGATTTATTAACCAGCTAATGATATTCCTCTTGTGTGCCTAGTGCTGTTCAGAAGGACTCTGGCTGTGCCTGAGCCAGCTCCCAGTGACTGCACCGTGCCTGAACCCGCTCCAGTGATTGCAGGCAGGCGACCGTGTTGCTTGCTGCCCTTGCAATTGGGAGGATTATGGCTTGGTGAAAAGTGCATGTGAATGTTCTTTCAGCAGCTCCAGCTGAGGAAGAGGAAGTCTAATGTAAATGTATGAAAGGCCACCACAGACCAAAGTCCATCAATGCAAGTTCCTATCTCCAGGAGCTTCCAATAGCAAACGTTTTGAGTGTGGGAAACTTCTCCCTCCTGAGGGGCTTCTCCTTCTCAGCAAATGAGCCATGTGTGGGTTCTTACCTTCTGCATTGTGGTGTCTCTGAAGGATCTCTCTTCCATGACTTTATTCTTCCTGTCTTCTTTTCCTTTCCTCTAAACTGACTTTGAAGAAAAACATGACAGAGCACACTGTACAGAGCTGTGGCTCTGGTGATGTGGGAGGAGCATGTTACATTTCTTCTCTGCCAGAGTTTGCTCCCTCAGAGCCTGCTCCTCTCTCAGAAGTGTCTCAGGGAGGGACTGGGGAGGTTTAGGGCATTTCCTTGCCCATCCTCAGGGCCCCAAGCAATCCCTTTTGGAGGCTGGTGGCCAAACTCACTCTCTGCCTGGTGCTGGTGGCTCACCGTTTTAGGAGGCTCCATGGAGCATAACCACAGTGAGTCAGTGCTCTGCCGGACATTCTGCACACTGCTGCCTCTGGGGCCAACAGGGGAACACGAGCCAACACTAAAGACCAGCATGAAAATTCACCTTGACAAAGGTGTAACAGGGCATGGGAGGGAGGAGACATCTTGTTTCTTGCTCTGCTCAGTCCAGCTTGGCAAACACCAGAGTGTTTCAGAGGTTGAAGAAGACCCTGATTCAAGGCAATACTGTCCAGGGTTGGATGCACTCAGTGGACCAAAGCCCTTCCCAGGGGAGCTGGTGCAAGGCGGATGGTGGCAGCAGGGTCCAGAGTAATAAAAACTGAGGGATGAGCTGGCTGAGCAGAGTCCTGAAGCAGTACTTGCTCCAACACGCCGCTGCTCAGACCCCACCGTGCCCCAGTAGCTGCTGCTCAGGGTCCCTTCCCTGCCTGTACGTCTGCAGTTGCCCTTCACCTCTTCTGTGCTTTCTTGAACCATTGTCACATTATTCCTTGCCTCTGTAGATGGTGATGTTCATGCCCAGCTGGAGGGCAGCTCTGACTTTGGACAGGAGCCAGGATTGTTCCTCCTGGGTGTTGGTTCTTCCCACACATGCTGCTTCAGCCAGCCCCAGAGTCACCTACAGAAAAAGGAAGGAGATGAATGGGAGTAAAATGAGTCTCTCTTCTGCTGAGGTGGTGGATCTCTGCTTTCATCAATAATTCTCATGTCCCAGGGGGGTTTTGTTTGTTCCACATCTCTTCTTTCTGTCCCTTACTCTTCTATTCCCCCAAAAAAGTCCTCATTTACCTCGTTTGCCTCCACTGGCTCTGCACTGTCTGCATGAATGCCTCTATAGGGTAGCTAGAGGCCCTGATAAACCCAACACAGTCCCATTCCTTCATGCCATGGTAGAGAAATAAACCCTTTTCTTTCACTCACCACCTGGTGTACTCAGCTTCTATCATCCATGGGGCCAGGGTCAGTGCCCCCAGCACACCAGAAAAGCCTCTAGCAGCTAGGCTTGGCTTCTTCTGGGGTTTGGGGGCTCCTCCATTCTATCCCCAAGCATCCTTCCTGCTGGTCCAGTGCTCCTGCCATGCTCCCCGTGCCGCTGTGGCAGAGCTGTGACTGCAGTGTGTGAGAGATGCTTACAGGAGTGCTGCTCTTCTCCCCAATGCCCAGCAATATTGGACAACAAGAATGTTTAAAACTGCAGAGGGGAAGTGCACTCAGCCCCTCCAGATGGTTTGTACGTGACAATGCCCTCCTCTCATGACACAAAGAGCTCAGACCCTGGGGCAAAGGGCAGAGCTGGAAATCTGGTCCTTAGATGTGGTGCCTGCGCACTCAGTCTAGCCAGCCCCTCCTGGCCGCTGTTGGACAATGAGCTCAGCTACTTTGTGGAGCAGATTCACATAGAAAAACAGATTTGCTTTAACTTTTAGCCTTCTTTTTCGTCCTGGTTGGCAGAGGATAATAAGTTTTCCTATAGCTAAAAAAGCTCTAAATGTTTCCTCTCTGTACCATAGATAAGAAGCTACATGTATGCCCTGGCACAGTCTGTCCTGACATCCCCAGGCATACTTGGGAAGTGTAAGAGGGACCACAGCAAATGGCTTGGAGTGACTTACAGTGGATGTTTCAGTGGAAACTGGGTCGAGAGTAACAAGTAAAATCTTCTCAGCACTTAATGTGGCTGAGGTGCAATTCCATTGCTCTGCATCCCCCTGGTTTGTGTGTGTTTTCCCAGCAGCAGAAATAATGAACCCCTACAACAGCCCAGCAACTGACTTCTTGGCACCACTCAGTGTATTTCTTTCTGCGATGGGGGCACCTGCACAACCGCTGCCTCTTTCCAAATACTCGGGGGGAGGGAGGGCTCTGCTGGTCAAGAGCAGCCAGCTGCATCATGGCCCTGCAGTAGCCGGGGCAGAGAAGAAGCACGAATGCAAATCTCAGGTGCCCACCACACTGCAGGAAGGCTGCACCCAGCAGCCCAGGCTGAGTCCTGGGGGGTTTCGAGGATGGGCAGCTGGCTCCAGCACTCTGAGGGTGAGCTAATGCATGGAGATGTGGGCTTTTCAGGTGTGAAACAGGAACCAGGTTGTCTCAAAGGCTTGTGGGACTGCACTAAGCTGCAAAACCAGGGTGCCAGACAATTAGCAGCAGGTCCTCTTCTGTCTCCCCAGGAAGGATTGCCACCTGGTTTCAAGTTCAGTTGGAAACATTTCCCAGTCTTTGATGAAGTACATCAGCCCATCAGCCTGGTCTGCACACATCAGCTCAGCAGATAGGACTGTATCTGCCAACCTCATGGAGCGAGCACAACTACCAGCCAGCTGCTTTGCACTAAAGTGCACCTCAACCAGACCAGAGGAAAGGCAACACTCACTGCTTGGTGACTTTGACAGGAGAGCTGCTCATCTTTTCTCCCCTGACCCTGCAGTACGAAGTGTGGGCTCTCATTGCCCTTGTGTAGCTCACCACCAGCTGGAAAACCTCTGTGTTTAGCTCAGCCCTGTTCGTGCCACTCCTGCAGAGCTGCTGCACAGCCTTTTCCCGTTAGTAGATCCAGAATTCACAGGGGAAATATATCCTTTAATGCAGTGGTGATATGTAAATCAGAGGAGGCATCAGGTTTTTTTTTTTTTCAACTTGTTTTTAGTCATTCACTTCCTTTGCTCCAGACTTTGCTCCACATCTATGACTGCAGCCACTTCATCCAGCTGAGAGGGAAATTATGTGTGCAAGAGGAGTCAGGGCTCCCTTCCCGGCACATCGCTCACAGCACTAGGACTCCTGTGCCTACCACACGCTCAGCCACATGCTCGAGGATGCTGCACCTGAAAGTCCAGTTTCTGGATGACTCCCAGAAGATCTTTGTAGTTGATGTAAGTAGTTATAATATCCTTATCATTTTTTTTGTGTTAATTGTTGAAGTCATAGCTGCTCTGAAGGATTGCATGGCCTCTGATAGCTTCTGGTTTTCAGCTTTAAAAACAAATAAAACAAAAAACAACTTAAAAAAAAAAAGAGCAAAAATAAAATCTCAAATCCAAAACAAGAGGTTACGGCGCTGATTGCTAAGTGTCCTTCAGCACCAACACACTCCTGCTCTCCCCTCTTATTTGCATTATTTATAGAGAATGAGGAATGGCTTTTACTTATCTGCTGTCATCTTTTGGAAATCAACTAATAAGAAGTGATGGTCTTGACAAATGTGAGTTCATTTCTCATTTGTCTGGCTGTCAGTATAAACATTCAACAAGGAAAAATAATCTGGGAACAGAATAAAAATAGGATATTTAACTAAATTACCCAAGTGAGAAACATCTGCATGCATCTCTTCCTGGCCATGCAGCTGAAAAAGAAAACTGTGTGGTTTTAAGAACAGCTGAGGAAAAAACTCAGGGTATCTTATTTTCTGCATGACCGTGTCCCACAACACACTGTCATTAATAACTCACATTTGGTAAATGCTAGTTCTGAATATTGACTACTGAAATAGATTTTAAATGCTAAGTTTTAATATCTATAGTGTTATATATATGTATGTAGATAACTGAAACTAGATGTAAATGATATCTGTCAGATGTCAGAAACACATCTTTTTATAAGTCTGAGCATTTACTGTTGGTAAGGATTTGATAATCACAGAAGGTAACTGACTTAAATAGTAAAGTAGCACTTGCACCTCCTCTGGGACCAGAGCATTTCATATAAATTAGTGGCTTATTCAAGTTCTGTTACATTTCTCAAACAGTCCTGAACTCTGGTTTTATAGCCTAGCCCGAGAACTTAGTCTTGTATGTACTGGTCTTTGTGACAGCAGTTTTGCACACAAGAGGACTAGAGAGCAATTCCATCACTTGGCACAGTATGGAAGTTTGATTTAGTTTAATTAATGAGTCTTAGACCTAGAGTCAGCTTAAAGATGAGACTAGTCACTAGAAAATGCTTTTTTCCCCATATTGATTAGAACAGGGCATAGTGAGAGACAATTTGAAAGATGCTGCTGGTACAATATTACTGCTTTTTTTTTTTTTTTTTTCCATCTCTGCTTTCTTATTTGCCCAAAACACTTACAGCACTATAGTTCTGCACGACATGTTATTACAGCAAATAGCTTCCATTAGAGGAACTCCTGGTCGTTTCCTTTTTTAGCATGGAATGGTACTGGAAACCCCTTTCAGGCATTTCATGCATTTGATGCTGTATGGGTATGATAAATGAGTAGTTGAATTAGTGACTTCTCCATTATAAAAGGACCGCTTTGGGCTAAGTTTTGTGCAGATATTTCAAGCAACTCTTCCTAAAACCCTCCTGACTTTGGAAAGCTCTTTTGAATGCGTGGTACTTCAGTATAATGGGAAGGAAAAGGACAAAAGAGAGAAAACACAGCAGGACTGTTTCCTCCTCCTCCTCCTGGTGCCTGGCATACACATCTATACCTGCCTCATGTGGGCATCGCAGCTACTAGCACATGCACAGGAATGAGTTCCTCTCCCGATGCTGACTTGGGAAGGTTTCTGTCTCCATCTGCATCTGCACCGACAGCTGGAACCTGGCACCCTGCCTGTGGCCATGGAGCTCCCAGGATTTCCTTTGGCTGGGCACTGGAGGTGGTTCCCAGGATGGCACCCAGCAAGCCAGGTGGTAGGGAAGGCAGGGGCCTGGCACATCTCCAAGTGTGCCCTGTTGTGCCTTCCCTGCTGAATACTCCAGGGCTGAGCCATGGGACAGATGAGGCCTTGCTGGGATGCTGCCAGCCATACCAGTGAGCCCTGCACCTCACACTGGGAGGGCACTGGGATGCCCTGCCCCAGTGCCCGGGCATAGGGGTAGTCACAGGTCAGCCTTTAGTGGTTTTAGGGGTTTCTTGCACTGAGAGGAGATATTACAAAGCTGCCTCTCTTCTTTCTTCCCCTCCCAGATACCTAGAACTGTGACCTGGCACATGCTCTCGTGGATAAAGTCACTCCTCTCTCTGGAAAACATTTAAACAAAACAGTCCTGAGCCTGAGCAGCCTCGGGAGCCCTCCCAGAGCATCGCAGAAATGGTGAACCACTTTGCAGCCTGGGCAGACAAAGCCTGGCAAGCTCTGCTAGTGGAATTTGCTACAGGGCAAGATTCAGTGCAAAGGAAATAAATAAAGAAAAGGCAAAGCAAACAAACCCAGAGAAACTAATTGCCAGGGCTGAGTGAAAGACAGTCTTCTGTGGTCTCATGTCCCTTATGCTGATTAAAAGTGGGAATTCGTTGACAGGAGGTGTGCTGAGCTGGCTGTACGTGAGCTGGGCCAGCAATGGCACAGGGAGCATTGAGGCTGGCAGCTTTTGATGCATGGCATTGCATGCCAGCTGTGGCCATGAAGAACACACCAACTAGGGGACATCTCCCGAGGTGGTGAGGAAAGATCACACCAAATCCCACAGCCTGTTGCTTCCTCATAAACCACAGACCTGGGTGCAGCAGTCCATGCTACAGGGAACACTGAAGAAATGCGGCTTTGCTGTTGGACTGCAAGTGCTGTCAGGGTGTCCTTTGGGGACAGGTGCACGTGTCATCGTCTGTGACACGTCACTGTCCACCTCTGGATATGCCTTTTGCTTTCTTACCCTGCTTACAGCCCCAGCTTCTTCCACCATGGAGAGGAAAGGTGAGGGAAGCCTCTCCTTTCCACCCTCCTCACCACAGGCGATTTTGCCCTGCAGTGTCAGCAAAGAGACACTAAAAGTGGGGTGCCCAGCCCCACTCCTCCTTCACAGGGCACTCCCCTGGCACAGCCCCACAGCTTGTGCCTGATGCTGTCCTGAGCACATCTGTACCTCGGTGCTTGCAGCAGCTCGGGTCTGGGCCTTGGTACCCCACAAACCTAGGATGGGGCACCTGCAAGAGCAAAGCCTCTCCTTTGAAACCATCCCCTGTGACACAGGGCTGCGTCTCCCCATCGAGCAGGTTTTCCTGGGAATGGGACCGCTTGTCTCCCTCAGTGCTTGCCCTGGGCACTGCTAGGCTCAGAGGAGAGTGGGTTGCTCCCAGCAGACATGGTGGGTAATAACCCAGTAAGAAATGCTTGTCTTTCCTGGCTGCCTAACAAAGGCCAAAGCCTTTCATGCTAGGAAATTCTGGCTTGGAAATCAACATTTATAATTGTTTTAATTACCCTTCTGATCTAGTAATTTTGAGGAAAACCGGGAGTGCTGCAGAGCAAATGCTGTTATTATACTAGCACTTCTCAACAGCCTTTCAGCACGGAGCCAGCAATTTCATCCCAGGAGAAGCTGTGAAGGGTGGTTATTAGCGTGCATCACTGCCAGCAGCTGGGGTCCCTCCCGTCCCTGCCGCTGGCATGGGGAGCTGCAGCCAGCCTTCACCTCCAGCACCCGAAATGCTGTAATTTAGCAGCTGTGTAACCCAGCTTCTCTTGCCAGCTTGCTTTTGCACTAACTTTCATTTTTGCAGTGCTTTTCATGAGTTAATAAAGGAGTAGCAGGATTTTTTTCTGGAGGGGGTCACTGCCAGGTTCACTTCTGGTGCTTTCTGGAGCATTTTCCGAAGACAGGGGCCTCCCAGCTTGTTCCTCAGCCACATTGCAACAAGTTAAGCAAAACACCCTCCAAGTGCTTCTGTTTATTGGGAATAACTACAGCCTGGCCTCCCTTACCAACATGTAGTCCCACTTAATTAATAATGCTAAAGCACAGAGATGACCCAGGGCCCAAGGCACAGGATCTGCGCAGGATCCTGTTGCTCTTAATTACCATTAACCATAATAGTAACTTGTCCCCAGCAATCCCCTTGCTGGCTGTTGGGGCACACGGGCTCACTACGCAGGTTTGTGCTGTGCTCCCGTTTGCTCTTAATAAAGCACGTTTGCCACAGCAATCCCTGGGTCAGGCAGGTGCTTGTCCTGGGGATTACTCACTGATTTGCAAAGGATAGTGCTGCCTGGATAATGATGGCTACAAAAGGTGAGCCAAAAGCAAGACTGCTTTCCTTTTCCTCTCCTGTCTGGTTTACATTCCTTAATAAAGGAGAGAAGTGATGAGAAGGGATCTGGTTTCCAAGAGCAAATATAAGAAGGACACAGTGTACAGACAGCCTGTCCCACATGCTCAAACCAGTAGCCTTTACTGAGTAAAGTTTTGGCAATCAGTAATCAGAAAAAGCCCACAGCTCTTCTCCGGGTAGGGAGGTAAAACTTCTCCCCCATCCCACTGAAATCCAGTCATCGCTGGTGTCTGCATTGCCTAACCTGCTGCTTCTGCGGTGTGTTTGTTTGCTAGCAAAGATCCTGTGGAAAAGGGCTGTTCAACCTCACCTGCAGCCACCTCAACCTTGTGGAGAAGGAATACTTTGGGCTGGAGTTTCGTAGCCAGACTGGGAACCATGTGAGTGTGGGTCATGGTGAGGGGCCCCAGTGCTGCACCGTGCCACATCCTTGCGGCAACTGCCTGCGCGGCTGGGGGCTTGCACCTCCCCGGAATAACAGATGGAAAAATTCAGCTAAAAGGCTTGCCACAATGCCAGAACCCCCTTGAAAACTGGAGTTATAAGGGGAGCCACAAGACCGTTGGCAAAGCCCCGGTGATAGCCATAGCCCATGGGGTACATCCGTAGCCATCTATGCCGGGTTGCCCAGCAGGACTGCCCGCCGCAGCAGCAGAGCTGGCTAGCATTTTTGTGTGGCATTCTAGCATGATGCTGCTACTTTTATTCCCCGCCTCTTGTGTTGCTTATTCACCCAATTCTTCATTGCTTTATTTCAGGTCTGGTTGGAACCACTAAAACCCATAACAAAGCAAGTCAAAAGTAAGTATTTCAAGAGTACAATTCTTCTAAATCACACCGATGACAGACTAGCGCAGGCACCTTCGTGCAGTGTTACTGCTTGGGGATGGTGGCTTTGGTTTCTGGCACTGACCCGAGTTCCTTCTGTAGCGTGAGGCTGGGCAGGATTGTTTGCAAAGACGCCACAGTCCGTATAAAATCCCGTAGAAATACCACTGCCTTTGCAATCTGGTATTTGCACCATTTTAGGCTTGAGCTGTTGCTAACCCGCCAGCTTGGCGGAGGAGCAGGGGTGGCTGCGTGCGTGTGCGCGCATTGCTGTGCTGGCAGAGCGACAGGCATCGCTCCCTGCCTGCTCTCCTTTCCCCCTTGCAGCTCTTTGCAACCCAGATGCCCGTGTGGCGTGAGCCCTGCACGAAGCGGGGTTAGCCCTGTGCCTTGAAGGCTCTGCTGCCCCGCTCCAGCCCCCAGCCTCCCTGTGCCCCTGTACAGAGATGCTGCAGAGCCTGACCTGAATTCAGGCTCAGCATCCCCTGCTGTGGCCATGACCGATGTTAACACAGTGCCCCTTGCAGCCTATGCAGTGAACCAACAGTGTTTTCCCCAAACTCATGATGACTAGGAGGTGATCAAGGGCACGAGGCCACAACTCCAGTGTTTGCCACGGGCAGGCTGCAGTACAGTGTTTGCATGAATTTCCCTGCAAGGCGAAAGGCTGATAAAGAGCCTCTCCTTTCTGGGTGCACCAGAAATGGAATCATTTCAGGCAGCTCTTTATTTTACCGTGTCCTTTCTGGCCTGTCCCTCCAGGAGCACCTGAGACACCTCATGGTGTCCTGGGACAGTCAGTGCCTACCAAATTGCCTCCCTCCTTCGTGCTTTTTGCCTTGGGCTTGGTTGCTGTCTCTCATGCCACAAATAACTTTGCTCAAACAGCCTCCTATGGAGCTGTTGCATCTGATGTGCTTGGAGGGCTGGCTTTACTGTACAGCCCCGCTGGTGGCAATCAGGGCTCTGGCCACACTCCAGACAAACACCCCGGCACTGCTCCATGGAAGCCCCCTTCCTGACAGGAGTCTTTGCAATTTAAAGAGTTAGTATTATTGAGATGTTCAACTCCCTGTTTAGTTCCATTGGTAACACTAGAGGGCTGGAGAGGCTGGTTTCTGGGGCAGGCTGGAGTCCCTGATGTTCAGGGCTTTGAGTCCTGATTTGTGAGGGTCAAGTAGTTTACTCTGTAAGGAGACAGTATGTGTGAGGAGGGTTGTAAATGTTCTCAATAGGCACGTAAAAGAAAACTTATGAAGATGTTGTGTTTTAAGATCCTAAGGAGGTTCTTTTCAAATTTATGGTGAAATTTTTCCCAGTGGACCCCGGCCATCTGAGAGAAGAGCTGACCAGGTACAGTACTTGTTATTTCTTACCACACAGTCCTGTATTTTTGCAACTGTAAAGCATGCATTCAATGCCTCCTCTTTTTTTCACCCAAACCTGTCTGTGAGCAGTGGTTATCCTAAGTATTGAAAGAGCTCCCAACTTTACAAAACAAAACTGAGAGAGTATCTTTTCTTGATCCTCTGTTTTTTAAACAAAATCCACTTGAAGGATCAGCCGTCTTAAGAGGCTGCAATTTGTTTACTGCCAAACACTTTAGCAGTTGGGCACTGAGTCTGACTTTGCTCAGTCTAGCTCCTGCCTCAAGCTGTGTTCTGAAAAAAATAACTCTAGTTTTATTTTTAAAAATGACATTGTTAGCTCTTATGTTTTAGAGAAAACATTGTGAACAGGAGCTAAGAATAAAACTAAGACAGTGTTTCTGCAGAACACTAGCCCCGAGGGATGCAGATGCCCTCCAAAACATAAAGGAATGTTAACTCTGAAACCTACTATCTCAATAGCAGCATCATACTGATGATAGTAGTGCCCAGCTTTAGCCTTCTGCAGGGGTTCTCATGACCCCGCGGACCTGCATCCCTTGGGTTGAAACATGGGCAAGTGCAGGGAGAGGCGTGGGGACAGCTCTCTGTTGAGCCCTGCTTGCCCCCAGGGCATCCTCCTGTTCCCCTCCACAGGTACCTCTTCACCCTCCAGATCAAGAAGGACCTGGCACTGGGGCAGCTGCCCTGCAGTGACAAGAGCGCAGCACTGCTCGTCTCCCACCTGCTGCAGTGTAAGGGCAGGCGAGTGCCTGCGGGGAGGGTGCCCCTTCCTAAAGGATGCTCAGTGGGGCTTTGGCTGGGTAGCCAGGGTTCCCCCCTGCAGGGACCCCTCACACCCTAACCCCTGTTCTCCCCACGTTCTTCGCAGCTGAGCTGGGTGACTTCCACGAGGAGATGGACCAGCAGCACCTGGCAACCCACAGGTACCTGCCCAACCAGGAGTACCTGGACAACAAAATTATGCACTACCACCGGAGACATGGGTAAGGGCTACTCTGTGCCACAGCTGCCCACTCAAAGGACCTGATGGGTGCCTGTCAATGGGATTATTTCCATTAGCAGGCAGGGCCAGCAGTGGGATGGGCATGATGTCAGCACATGCACATCCAAAATGGCATTTTTCCAACCCATTTCATCATCTGTCTTCTCACTCTTGTCACTTCCCAATGCATCTGTGTCTCCAGTGGGAAGACACCGGCTGAGTCAGACATTCATCTGCTGGACGTGGCCAGGAAGCTGGAGATGTATGGGATCCGCCCACACCCTGCCAGTGACGGCGAGGGGACACAGATCAACCTGGCTGTGACACACATGGGGGTGCTGGTTCTGCGGGTGAGCCTGGGGCTCGGGATGGGCTGCCAGCACCCAGGAGGGATGGCCTTTCCCCAGAGACATCACCTGCACTTGGCAGGGACCCTCTTCCTCCTTGCATGTTCCAAACCCTCCCAAATCCTACAAGAGGAAGCAGACCCCAGGTGCAGATGTGATGTTCTGGGACATGGCTGTGGGGCTCAACCCCACTGCCGCCGTCAGCGCCGGCTGCGTGCCACTGTGCCCGCCCCGCTGCTGGTGGCTCGTGCCACGGCGAGCGTGGCCGTGTAAGCACCACAGGTTACACGGCTGCGTCACATGTGTTCACTGTCTAATCTGCCTGCAAAAATAGCCACCTCACGGCTGTGTAATTACATAACACTGTAATCATGGTGTAGCTGCAGAATAAATACAGACTTGTAGCAGCCAGTGTGAAGCAGCACTTGCCTCCCACACCAGCTAATTTCAACCTGGGAACATCTTGCCAGAGCAGGATAAAAAAAAAAAATCCTAACTGTGGGTCTGCTGCTCATAATTAGTGCTGTCAGACCCAGTTATTTATTCAGAGCCATAAACACCCCTCATGCATAATTAGAGCATCTGTGATCCCATTAAAATCTGGACTCACTCAGAGAGCTGAGGGAATCTTGGTGCCACAGGATGGAGTAACACAACTTTACACGGTCCTGCCATGACACCAGGGCTGTGTGGCTGCATCTAAATCGATGCGTAATGACCATGAGGGGTATAAGGTACACTCACTGCCTGCTTAAGCTGGGTCTAAAGACAGGGGAGGGAGCTGAACTCTCCTATGCTTCCCAGCAAAGGAGAGGTGGGTCCTACTTCTAGGGGGGGCTGATTCCGCATTAATTCAGGCAACATTTGAGCTGGGACAGATGGGACTCCCTGTCTTGACCTCTGTGAGGCTTGTTTTGGGATCCAGAGCTTTACAAATAGCTTTGGCAAGCAGACTTAATCCCTGAACCAAAAGTCCCACTTTTGCAGCTCAACCAGTGTTCAACCACCAGCTCCTGGCACCCCTTCCTCCCACCTCAGCAGCGGTGAGTGCCATGTTGGGGGCTCTTGTGCCCATGGTGTTTCTGCAATCCTCATTTGCCTCACCCTGCTGTAACTGCTGTGTCTGTCCTGGCAGGGCAACACAAAGATCAACACGTTCAACTGGTCCAAAATTCGCAAACTGAGTTTCAAGAGGAAGCATTTTCTCATCAAGCTCCATGCAAACATCTCTGTAAGTACCATGCTGCAGGCAGCTGCCAGGCTCAGGAACAGGTGGACAGAGGATCAGCCGTGCAAAGTCACAGATTTCTGCTGTTCATGGGTGATTCTCCTCTTCCCCCTTGAGCACGGCATGTGTCACACCCTGTGTCCTCAGAGGCTGGAGCCACCAGCAGCCCAGAGTGATTCTTTGTGGGGTCAGGAGGGCAAAATGACAAAGCCTGGCCATGCACCCATGACACCACTCGTTTGTCTCTGGCCATTCAGGCTCTGTGCAAGGACACGCTGGAGTTCACCATGGCAAGCCGGGATGCCTGCAAGGCTTTCTGGAAGACATGCGTGGAGTACCATGCCTTCTTCAGGCTGTCTGAAGAGCCGAAGTCAAAGCCCAAAGCCCTTCTGTGCAGCAAGGGCTCCAGTTTCCGCTACAGGTAAAGTCCTGGGGTAAAAAATCAAGCACAGGCCAGGAAAGGCATGGGAATGGCTTGGAGCCTCCCTTTTATGTTGGACCTGGCTGGATGTGAGGGGATGATGCCCAGCAGCTGCTTTACCTGAAGGGACCACCACCTTGGTGCTGCTGCATCCCCTCACCGCCCCTAGGCTGTGGGGATGCCCAGGGCTGGGGCTGATGGTGCCGCTCACCCCTCTTCCCCCCTTGCTGCAGTGGGAGGACGCAGCGGCAGCTGCTGGAGCATGGGAGAAAGGCGAAGATGAAGAGCCTGCCCTTCGAGAGGTACTGAGAGGACACAGAGGGGAAAAGTGGCCAGGCTGGGGGGGGGGGGGGGGGGGGGCGGGTCCTGGGGGGCAAGGGGGCAGTCAATGAGGGGCAAGGAGCCCCCAAATAAACCGATCC